>PVJX010018332.1:0-36757 GCA_004027295.1 Dolichotis patagonum
ACTCATAGAAGGCTTTCTTCCCACTTTTGCACTCAGTGGGTAGTTAAATAATACTTTTGTGAAATTGAAAGACAAAAATGGTATTTCAATGCCATTTCATTCCTTTCAGAAGAATTAAACAAGTTTTATATTTTTATCGATTCTATAGGTTCTCATGTTATGAATTACTTAGCTCATATAAATTATATGCTCATAACCTTTGCCAGTTTTTCTAATGAAGTCTAAATCTTTTATTGATTTATAAAAGTTCTTTACATATTAAATATAAAAGTTTATTTTCATTTTTGTTTCCTGACTACTTTTAACAGAGGGAAAGAAGAAAGAAAGAAAGAAAGAAAGAAAGAAAGAAAGAAAGAAAGAAAGAAAGAAAGAAAGAAAGAAAAAGAAACTCAGAGTCCCACTCAGACACTGGCATAAACACCAGAAAGTATAATATTACATTCCAAGTTAGGTCTAAATGCAGAGCCTTCCATTCCATTCTGTTACTATGAGCTATGGGGTCAGGGACAAGTTCCTAGGTTCTTATGTATAAGGAACAGAGAACTGAACAGGGCACACTACAGTAAAGAAAAAGCAGCAAAATTTATTATGGTCATAGGATGCTCACAATGATCTGCCTTGTGCCCATGGAAGGGAAAATGGCACCAGCACTAAAGACATGAAGTTAAAAAGTTGTGCCATTTTTGGAGCAGTTCGCATTGGAGTCTTCCAGAGAGCATGACTGACAACGTGATTAATAGAGTTCTGAGTCCTGTCAGCTGCCTGTATTGTGCAAGTCCTCTGTCACATTTCACTCTGTTATAATTGGATGTATGAAATACAGTCCATATGCGTGAACCCTCAATTAGTTCCAGGTGAAGAAAGGTCACTCCAGGTCATCAGTGTGCATTCATCCTTGTTTGGAATTTTGAAAATTTCCAGAGAAAGGTTGGAGTCTTTGCTTTTCTTATTTTCTGCCTCTGCATAGTAAGCCTTCGAATGAGGATAGGGTATTGACCTTGAGGTACTGCCCAGGTTCAGGTGATTGGAGGGGTGTGATCTAGCAGGGAGTAGAGGAGAATAGCCCCAGTATACTTTTTACATTAATTCTGAAGCCCTGGGCCATTCCAAGATAAACAACCAGGACCTCTAAGATAATGCTTTCCAGAAGATACTTTTTATAGCACCAGCACCAACATTTCCTGGGAAACTTATTTTAAAGAGTCAATTCATGAAACCAATACACCCACAGGAAAAGGGGACAGTTTGAGTATTTGTTCTTTGACTACTGCTCCAGATGTTTTTCAAATGGTAAAGCCTGGAAGACACAGCAGGTAGCAGAAGTAATAGAACTAGCTCTTAGAATTTAAAGACCACTAATATTATCTCAAACTCCAACTATAAGGGCACCTTGCCCCAGACTTATCTTGGGAATTTTCTCAGAGGCTATGGGATGAGCCAGCATGGCAAATGGCCCAAGGACAATTATGGCAACCCTGACATTATATAACAAGACAAATCTTCACATAGCACCTGAAAAGCCAACTGGAATACAATGAAACAAGAAACAAGCAGCATCTCTCATTTAAAATTAAGTCACTTCTGCAAATATCCCTTGGATCTATAGATAGGTAGGGTGAAAGCAACTTTTCCCCCTAATACAGCATACAAATTTTATTTTTAGTATTTTTAAAAAGCCAAGTACTCTTACTCATTAAAACATAATTTATGTTTTCATGTCACACCTTTTTCTTTGCTCTTTATGCAACAACCCCACTGTGAAGAGGTAATCCCCCAACAACACACATCCAGAGCTTAGGTATGTTAGATGCTTGCCAAAGTTACCATGTGAAATGTGAAGGTGTTAATGCCCTTGAGAAGCTGTACTTAAGTGTAGCCTTTACTTAACCCTCAACATCACTTTATAAACTTGCCAGAAATGCAAATTCTCTAGTTCTACTGAGTCAGATATTCCAGGGTAGCATTGGCAATCTTAGGATCATAAGGTCTCCAGGTGATTATATGGACATTAATGACAGAGATCCAGGGCATGCATCAAAGTCACCACGAGGGTTTGTGAAACCAGAGGCCAACCCCTCCTTTGAGGTTTTGGTTTCATGTATCTGGGGTGAAGTCTGAGCATCTGCATTCTAAAGTAAGACTGATCCTTCAGCATGAGGACTACACAGAGAAAATCTGACCTAGAAAAACCATCAATCAGGTCTCCCAAGATCCAGCCATGGTGGAACTTAGGTGGCTGAGCAAGAAAGCAATTTGCTCCCTTCCTGGTAAGCGGCCCAGTCAGTGTTTCCCATGAGCCTGCCAGCACGCAGGCTGAGAATCAAATATCCCATCCCTTCCCCACACCCCACCCCCGTTAGCAACTGGGAACAGAGGTCTGAGATCTCTTGGGAGGATGACAGTACGCAATATAGCAAATAGGGAGGATTCCCTTTTATCTTCTGCTCGAAGGCAAACGTTGTTTCACTGTTTTGCTTTGTTCTGATTGTTTTGCTCTATTCAATATTCTCTTTCAATTGATTTTATAATGTTCTGTTTTTGGTTTGATCTCACTATACCTGATTGAATGGACAACGATTGTGAAGATAATGAGATATACTATTTTACTACCTTCAAAATAAAATTTTAAAAAACCAAAACATCAATCAATTCAGACCAGGCAATGGAAGGCAGGTGGACAAATGATTCCATCTTCCACCATTCAGTGAGCAATTCTGAGGCATCTTCATAAGTTTCCTACAGGGTCTCAATAGAACTGAGATTTAATTTGCCCTCAGTGACTTCCCTTCTTTCTCTACTTTACTCTTCTAAGTCCCATCCTCAAATTCCCTGTGATCATTTCCCAAAACAAGTAGCCTCTGTAAGTCCTTCTCTCATGCTCTACTTTTTGGAAGAAATCATTCTAGACAAAATCTATCTCAGAAACCTTACTGTATAAGCTTACAGACCCTCAGATTTCACCCTTTCTTGTGACATGCAGTTGTTTCATGTTACTCTTGTTGCTTCAACAAAAGCTCATATTTGGCTTTCTTTGGTTTTCCCAGTACTCAGAAAGAGTACCTCAACCTTTACCAGACACCTCCTATCATAAATACTCTTCGATATGAATACTCATGCCAAGATCTGACATAAACACTACCAGAAGATAACGTCTTCTGCAGAGTATGACAGAGGACTTGTTTCCTTTATTCCCAGAGGGTTGCTAATCTGAAAGTAAGTCAGACACTTACTAAATTCGCAATAGTGTGCTTCTTCCCGAATACTCTTGACTGAAAAGTGCCTTCCTATGAGATAGTTTTAAAGGATTTAATTCTTCTGTGGGGAAAGAAGTTCTTCTGTGGGGAAGAAGGAAATACACAAGTCATGTCAAGAAGAAAGCCAACAGAAAGAGTGCACAGATGAGAAACCTACCCTACCAGGCCTGCACAGAAAGCATTTTTGCAGCCTGCTTAAAAACTGAGATGAAAGGGTCAAGAAGAAATCTTCAAGTGAATTCCTCATCTCTTCTGGTCAGGATATATTTTTAAAGACATATTACAGTGAAAAAATATCATTGATCAAACTCTGTGGAAAATAAATCTGCAAGTTTGCAGTCTGTTGTTGTTTAGTGGGAAGCAAGAAGAGACTGTGTTATAGAGCAGGACCTGGTTGTAGGGAGGGTGAGAGGGAGGTAGTTCAGGAAGGTTAAACAAGAACAGAGCCGCGCGCAGGCTGTAAGAGGAACTCTGAAACCCTGCACCTAGTAATTTATAGCATACCGACGTGAGATAAGTCATCTTACCTTTGATTGTAGTTTTTGCCTAACTCATTTATTACAATGAATGAATGGAAACCCAGAACATTTGATTTATTTATATATCAACCTACTCAAGTCCAAACAAACCCAGAGAAGAAACAGCTATGAGAATACCATCCATCATTTTGAATTAAACACTTGTTACCAAATCATGAAAATTTGTCCTTTTTTCAATCTATGTACAAGATCCATAATAAAAGATCATGCCTTAGGAGCAAGGTGACTTGAAGGCTTTAACAAAATCTATAGCCTTCCATGAACTTGAGTGTCAGCCTTAAATATCAAAGTCCAGGGCATGGAGTTTGGCAGACAGTGAGCCAATAATCTTTTTTTTTTAATTTTATGAGAAAAAGGTAAAATAAAACATCATATCAAAATAATAGGAAAATGCAATAGTTAATACATTACATGTTGTTATCTTTAAAGTTGTTGCTCAGGATACAAAATATGGGCAAAAAAATTTCTCCAAGTGATATTAGCACAAACTTTCCTTTGTAATGAACTGGGAGACAATAATAGTATAACTGACTTGCATTTTTTCCTCTTCCCTACTATCCTTTTCTCTTTTACTCATCCTAATTCTTTTTTCTTTTTGAACAATTTCTTCCTATTTCATAGTATCTATTATATATTGTAGACCTTATTTACTCTTTCAATTTCTCACACTAGGGAGACAATATGATGTTTACACACACAAGTCTGATTTATTTCTCTTATGAGTAAGTCTTAAGTTGCATCCACTTATCTATAATTCTTCCTTTATGGCTGAGTAGTAGTCTATTATATAAAAAACCACATTTTTTAATTCATTCTTCAGTTGATGGGCTTTTGGGTTGTTATCAAGATTTTACTATTATAAATTGTGCTTCTATAAACATGGGTACACATATATTGTGTTTCTAATTCTTCTGGGGAAATACTCAGAAGGGGAATAGCTGGGTCAAACTGGAGCTCTAATTCTAGTTTTATGAGGAGTCTCTACACTGATTTCCACTGTGGTTGCACCAGTCTGAACCTCCACCAACAGTGGGGAAAGCTTCCTTTTTCCCCACAGCCCTGACAGCATTTTTTATTGCTTGATTTCTTGATGATAGCCATTCTTTCTGGGGTGAGATGGGATCTCAGTGTTGTTTTAATTTGCATTTCTCTAATGATCACTGCTACTGAACATCTTTTCGTATATATGCTTGCCATTTGTATTTCTTCATCTGAGAAGTATATATTCATCTCAGATGCCCACTTTTGAATTGGGTCTTTGAATTTGCAGGGGGGTCTACTTTTTAAAAATTCTTTATATGTTCTAGACAGAGGTTGTTTGTCTAAAGGACAACTGGCTAAAATTTTTTCCACTCTGTGAATTGTCTTTTCATTTTGTTCGTGATTTCTTTTTGAGCCAATAATCTTAATGCTGATACGAAAGTTGTGAACCCCTTAATTTAAAATATAGTTTCACTGTAAACATTTCAAGTTTTGTTTTGATTCTAGTTTCTAATACTTACTGATAAGGATGCAGAAAGAGACACTTTGGGGCTTTTTATTACCATATTGCCTATTACTGCTTCTGTGCTTTAAAAATCAGCTTATTGCAAGCAGGGTACAGTCAATTTGTGCATATTGAATTTAATTTTCTGCTAAGCAAATAAAAATGCCTAAATGCAATTTATAGATATTTTTTTTCAAATATCGTATATGTACTTTGATTTCTAGTGCCATCTGAATGACCCCATGCTGAAAGGATTTCATTTTGCATTTCCAAAATATGTGCAGAGCCCATTAAATGAAAGAAATGCAAGCCATAATTTATATAGGAAAGAAAATCTCCAATCATAACCCAATGATTTTATATAACCAATATGCTCCTGGCTTCATCAGCCTATGACTACAAAATGAGGGCACACATTATTTTGTACACCAAAACTATTATACTCAAGTTCTTTCCTAATTACAGAAATCAGCAACCACTCACACCCTTCTCTCAAATGACCTGCAACTCTTTCTGAGGCTATCCAGGGTGCAGCCAGCCACCTTGTACTCCCAGGGACAAGCCCCTCTCCTCCATGCATCCCTGCTCCTCAACTTCTACTGCCTTTGACCTGCCAGACATCAGCAAGCCACGTAATGTGGCTGTCCTTTGCCAGGCACTGCCACTGCTGCCAGCCCTCTGGCCTTATCTGAGGGGACATAGCATTCCCGTCCTGCTCCACAGCAAGTGCAGGCAGAGACCTCTGCTGACTTCCCTCAAATATTAACAGAAATCGGCTAACAAAACAAAGCTTTGTTTATACCTCCTCCTTACAGTAAAGGAGAATAACATCTGAACAGCCTTTGTTTTAAAAGGAAAAAAATAAAAGCAGCGTACCTCTGGGCATTGAGTTCTTGACTTAATGGCCTTGTTTTGAAGGTGGGAAACTGGGGATTTGGCAGACGGTGGACCTAGTAGTTTAGGGATGATGAATACAGAGGTAAGAATATAGAAATTAATCTTGATTAGGAAGTTGTTTGATAAGCAAGCCATTTCCTCTGGTAAACAGATTGTTTACTGATCAGTGAGGACTTCCTGAAACAATCAGTCAGGTTATTTATTGGTATATAGTCTTATCTTTTTTACACAGTTTTCCTGGAACAAATAACTAAGTCATGGTAACATACGTGAACTAGCATTGTATGTCTTGTGGATACCAAAGGTCCCAGTGACCTCCCATAACAGGCAAAGAAACTGTCTAAGTTCTCAAATACCAGCCTGCTGTCCACTCCTGTCTCTCTTGACCAGGGCAGGCCATTCCCTTCTGAATTCCATTTAGATTCCAAAACTTTCAGAATCTGACGGGCTGGGGAGGGAGAGAGGGAGTCAAAGACAAAGACAAAGAGAGAGACAACATATCACCTTTTCCCTTTCCCATACACTGGCTAACCTATTCATTATTTCTTGTCCAAGCTTGCCCAGATTTTCAATGGGAATCCTAAAATTCCCAGTAAGGACAGGGCCTGGCTTTATGGTTCAGTGAAAGAATCACATTGATAGATTGCTTCATCCCTTAGCTATTTGATCTCTATCTTGTAAGCTACATTTCCTGGAAACTAGACCTAAAACACATTGTATGCTTCTATGATTATATTCTAAGCCAACAATGATTTTCCTTCAAAGCATCAAAGAAGACATTTACTGTAACTGTAGAGGACAATTAGAACAAGTCCCTTTTACCCTTCAATTCAAAATTGGATACTAGACAATGTATTCTTTTTAATTCTCTTCTGAACAGTTTGAAACAAAGGAAACCTAGAACAAATAAACATGCAAAATTTAAGCAATTTTTCTAGCTATCGTAATTTTTTATTGTTAACTTTTACATAAAAAGAAGTATGTCTTAATAGGGTACCACGTAATGTTTGATACGTGTGTGCATTACATAATGTTTAAATTAGGCTAAGCATTTATCTTCTCAAACAGCATTTGTTTTTAGTGAGAGCTTTAAAAATACTTTCTTCCAGCCTTCTGAAACACACAGTCCATAATTGTTATTTATAGTCACCATACTGGTAAAATAGGGTTCCTGAGACTTTTTGCTTTGATCTAACACTGACTTAATACCTGTTGATCAATCTTTTCCCATTACTCCCTAGGCTTCTGCTGTCCCTGGCCCCTGCTAATCATCGTTCTGTTCTCAACTTCTGTGAGATTAACTTTTTAGGCTCCACCTATGAGTAAGATCATGTGGCACTTGCTTTCTGTGCCGGATGTGTTTTTCTTAACCTAGTGATCTGCAGGCCATCCATATGTTGTCCCAAATGACAGGATTTCATTCTTTGTATGACTAAAGAGTATACATTTTAGAGCTATTCATTAATTGATGGGTACATATTTTGTGTCCATTTGTAACTATTACAAATGAACAAGGGAGTGCAGATGTCACTTCAATATGCTCATTTCATTTCCTTTGGATATGTACCTAGTCGTGGGATTGCTGAGTCAAATGATCATTTATTTTTAAATTAATAAGGAGCATCCTTACTGTTTTCCACAACTGTAGTAAGTTGCATTTGCTCTATGTTCAAAGCTTCTCTCTTCTGTACATCTTGACTGGCAGTTGCTATGTTTAGACTTGTTGATATTAGTTATTCGTACTGGGATAAGGTGATATCTCATTGTGATTTTAATTCACATTTCTCTGGTGATTAGTACTACTGAGGGTTTTCTTTAATGTACCTGTCAGCAATCTGTATGTCTTTTTTTAAAGAAATGTCTTTTTAGATCTATTTTCTATTTTTTTAAACAAATTGCTTGTGTTTACAATTTTTGGAGTACTTCATATGTGCTGAATATCAACTTCTTGTCAGATAATAATAAATATTTTATCCATTCTATAAGTCATCTCATTTTCTTGGTATGTATATTACATTTATTGATTTGTGTGTATTGAATAGTCCTTGTATCCCTAGAATGATTCATATTTGATCATGGTGAAGAATCATTTTACTGTGTTGTGAATTCACTTTGTTAATATTTTGTTGAAGATTTTTGCATCTGTGTTCATAGATAATACTGTTCTGTTTGTTCTATTTGTTATATGCATATCTGGCTTTAGTGTCAGGTTTATTCTAACCCCATAGAATATGTTTAGAAGAATTTCTTATCTATTTTTTCTGGAATAACTTAAAGAGTATTGGTATTAGTTATTCTTTAAGTGTTTAGCAGAATTGAACATCAAAACTATCTGATCCTGGCATTGTTTTTAATGAAGGACTTTTTAGTACTGATTCCGTCTGGTTACTTATTATTAGTCTGTTCATATTTTCTATTTTTTCATGATTCAGCTTTAGCACATGTATCAAGGAATTTGTTCATTTCTTCTATATTATCAAGTTTGCTGCTGTACAACTGTTTATAACAATTTCTAACAATCTTTTGTATTTCAGTGGTGTCATTTCTTGTGTTTCCTTTTTCATCTCTGAGTTCTAGTCTTTTCTCTCCTTTTCTTAAGTCTAGCAAGCAGTTGTCTATTTTACCTTGGCAATGAATCAATTCTGTGTTTCACTGAAATTTGTGTGCTGTTTTGTTTTGTTTGGGTGGCTTTTTTCAAATCTCCATTTCATTTGTTTTTGCCCTGATCAATATTCTTCCATTTTGCTTATTTTGGATTTAGTTTGTTCTAATTTTCTAGTTCCTTGAGATACAATGATGGGTTGTATATCTTAGATATCTTAGATATATATTAGATAACCCATTAGATATGTTTATACTTTTATGATGTAAACAATAATAACTATAAAATCTTTCTCATTGCTTCTTTTCCTGTGTCCCATAGATTTTAACTATTTGTGTCTCCATTTTCATTTGTGTCAAGAAAATATCTATCAATGGAACTGAAGACCATTATGATAAGCAAAATAAGCCTGACACAGAAAAACAACTCTCATTGTTTTTTCTCACATGGGGAAACGAACAAGCTAATTTTTAAAAGACCTGAAAGTAGAGAAGGGATTGTTATGAAAGAGAAGAGAAGTGAAGGGGGAAGACAGTGGGAGAAAAGAGAAAGTATAGCAGGGAGTATGGATATGATCAAAGCACACCGCATGCATGTATGGAATTGGCACAGTGAAACTCATGAATTTATGCAATTAACATATTACTGACCACTCTTCCCAGTAAGTTTTGTCTATGTTTTATTTTTATTGGTATATGTTTGCAGTACATAATGATTACACTCACTAAAAGGAGTTGGTACATGTACATAACATATTTTAATTCTTTCATTCATTCCCTTTACCTCATCACCCACTGTCTCCATCACCTAGTCCTCTTTCCCTTTGCAAAACATCTATCTCCTTACATCCTATTGTCTCTTATTTTGCTCTCTATTTATATTTTGAGTTTACATAGAAAACAAACCTTCCAATATTTCAGCTTTGTATATAAGTCATTATAACTAGTATGATAACTTCAAGATGCGTAGATTTCCCTATAAATGACTCAAATGTATCCTTCCTTATGGCAGAGTAGTTCTCAATTTTCTTTACCTACTCATCTGCTTTATCTACTCATCTCAATTTTATTTATCTACTCATCTGCTAATGAGCATAATAGGCTACTTATACAATTAAGCTATTATGAGTTGTGCTGTTATATACACGAATATGCATGTATCACTGTAATATGATGTTTTTAACACTTTCTGGAAGACATCTAGAAGAAAAATAGCTGGGTAAAATGGAATTTCTAGATTTAGTTTTTTAAGGAGTCTTCATGCTTATTTCCATAATCATAGTACTAGTTTAAATTCCCACAAACAATACAGATGATTCCATTTTCCTGTGATCTTATCAGTACTCATTATTACTTGATATAAAGGATAGACATTTTTCTGAGGTAAGGTACAATTTCAAAATTGTTTGAATTTTCACTTCTCTAATGGCCAGAGATGTTGGGCATCTTTATATATTTATTATTAATCATTTGTACTTCTTCTAAAAGTGTGCATTCATTTCAGTTGCTGATATTTTTGATGGAGTCTTTTATGCTGGGGATATATACTTTTTTGAGTTCTTCATGTATGCTAGATATTCGCCCTTCATCCCAGGAATAACTGACAAATTTTTTTCCCATTCTGTAAGACATCTGTTCACTCTGTTAGTCGATTCTTGTGCTGTTCGGAGTCCTTTAACTTGATATGATCCCAGTTGTTGATTCTTGGTACTATATCCTGTGCAACCAAGGTTCTACTCAGAAAGTTCCTGTGTTTGCTTAGGAGACTTCAAGAACTTGACCTATTTTAACCAGCAAATTAAGTGTTTCTGCTTTAGTATTTAGATTTTTTATACATTTTGATTTTAGTTTAGAACCTGGTGAGAAATATGGGTCTAATTCATGTAAATAGCCAGTTTTCCCAGTACTGTTTGTTAGAAGCTATCTTTCCTCCACCATATGCTCTGGGCTCCTTTGTCATAGATCTGAAAAATGGATGCGCCTGAAGATGTTTCTACATCCTCAATTTTGTTCTGCTGATCCACATTTATTTAGTAGGTTGACATATGGGTCTTTTTTTGGATCTTTTCTGGATTTGGAATCAGGGTAATTCGATTTCCAGGAATAACTTCAAAGTACTCCTTGCCTTTCAATTAAAAAATTTGAGGGATATTGGCATATTTCCTAAAGTTCTTGTAAAATTCAGTGTTAAATCTATCAGGTCATGGATTTCTGTTAGTTTGTACTATGTTTTTATTACTCTTCAATTTCATTAAATATTATTGGGTTATTCATGGGTTTTATATCTTCTTAGTTCAGTTTTGGTAATTCACATGTGTCTTGGAATCTATACTTTCTTCGAATTTTCCAATTTATTGAAATACAACTTTTTAAAGTATTTTTAACACCTTGATATTAGCGATGTCCATTTGTGATTTCATCTTTTTCAATTCTAACTGTATCAATTTGTGTCTTTTCTCTTCTTTTCTTTTGGTTTTTCTTTTTTTAGGGGGGAAGGCGGTTGTTAGTTTGCCAAGGATTAATCCCTTTTGTCTATTCTTTTGAAGAATCAACTCTTCTATTTATTGAGTATACTTTTTATCTCACTTTTACTGATTCTCCTCTGATCTTTATAATAACCTTCCTTTTACTAGCTTTGGATTTGGATTGTTCTTATTTTTTAAGGACTTGGGGGTGCATCATTAAGTTATTTATTTGGGCTCATTCTGTTTTTGTGATATGGGTGTTAACAGCTATGATTTGTATGACTGCTTTTGTTGTGTCCCATAAGTTCTTTTATGCTGATTGCCCTTATCATTTCATTCTAGAAATTGTCTTATTTCTTCCTTGATTTCTTTGATAACATATTGTTCCTTTAAGAATATGTTTTTAATTTTTGTAAATCTATATAATTTCTGTGTTTTGCTGTTGGTTTCCAGTTTCATAATTTGGATTATTTTGCATTTACTTAAGCATGCTTTATGGATCAGAATGTGGTCCATTTTGGAAAATGTCCAATGTGCTACAAAAGCAAATATGTATCCTGCTGTTTTATGGTGGGACACTATAGATATCTATCAAATCCATCTATTTTAGGATTTGATTCAGCTCTGATGCTCCATTGTTGATTTTAATTGTCTAGTTGATCTATTTGTGACAGTATGGTATTGAGTTCACCACCCTGTAACTGTGTTGATATTTTGCAATATTTTATGTCCACTAGTGTTTTGCAATATTTTGTGTCCACTAGTGTTTGTTTTATGAAGTTAGCTGTATTGCTGTTTGGTGCATTTTGTTTGTAATTGTGATCTCTCCCCCATTGAAATATTCTTTTAAACAATATGCAGTGAGCTTCCTTCCCTCTACTGATCAGTTTTGGTGTGAATGAAGTACACTTTCTCTGAAAATAGGACAGGTACTCCTACTTGATTTGGGGTTTGCATTGCATGAAATATTGTTTTTCATCCTTTGATTTTTAGACTCTGAGTTTCTTTTTGTGTTAAATGTGTTTCTTGTATACAGCATATCCTGGGTTTTGTTTCTTGATCCTTTTTGCAAACCTGTGTCTTTTAATTGAGAAACTGAGATAATTCATGCTGGAATGGAAATGTATGGGAAGATCCTGAGGAAACTAAGGATATTGAGTTTCTGGGTGCTTAATGATTTTATTTTTGCCAGAGGGAGAGATTTCCCCACCTGAAGTGGCAGAGGCATCACCACCTGCACCCTCTGCAGTGTTGGAGTCTCCTAGTATATTTCGGGAAGCTAATCCTGTATGGACTAAACAGGATTATGCTGATGTCCTCAGGACGCACACTCAACACCCGTTTTTGCCTCCAAGCCCATAACCAGGCTCAAATCACAAAAAACTCCTAAAGGTGAGATACATACTGTGACCCATGAAGAGGTCCGCTACACTCCTAAAAAGCTTCTTGAGTTTTCCAACTCTTATAGGCAGAGGCCTAATGAGCAAGGCTGGGACTGGATTTTATGAGTGTGGGATAATGGATCCATACACCTGGATCAGGCTGGATTTGTTGACATGAGCCCATTAGGTAGGGATTCTGAATTTAATGTCACAGTTTGTGGAGTAAAGAAAGGTGTTAACAGTTTATTTGGCTGGTTGGCAGAGGTATGAATCAAAAGATGGCCCACTGGGAATGAGTTAGAGGTGCCTGATATTCCATGGTTTACTATTGATGAGGGGATTCAGAGGCTTGGGGGAAATGGGAATGCTGGAGTGAATCTGTCATGTTAAACCTAATCCTCCACATTGGGATGATTCAGAAAACATACCCTTCACCAGAGCTTTGGGAAACAGATTTGTGAGGGGGGCACCAGCACCCCTGAAGGGCCCTGCCATTGCTCTTCTTTGCATGCCAGACCTTACAGTGAGGACTGCGGTTACTCAATTAGGACATTTAAGGGCAATGGACTTGATTGGGCCCTGGAGTGTCAGAGGTCAAGTGCAGCATTTAATAACCAAAAGCAGGGTCCACATACTTACCATAATGGACAGCAGAAGCAGAGCAATGACCAGAATAATCTGACATGTGCAGAGCTCTGGCACTGGCTGATCAGCCACGGTGTTCCCAAAAGTGAAATAGGAAGCCTACAAAATTTTTACTAGATTTATATAATTGAAAAATTTAAGGGCAAATGAACAGAATCTTATTTCAAATCATTGTAAGAGGGAATCACGGCCCCTCAACCAGTTCCCAGATTTGAGCCAGTTCATAGACCCAGAACCCCTCATATGATGGGGAGGCCAGGTCCCCTTGGAGAAGGATTCTGATGCACCAAAAACTTGTACTGTTCATTTTTCTCCCATCCTTCCCCAGAGAGACCTAAGGCCTTTTGCCTGAGTAACTGTCCGCTGGGGGAAGGGGAATGATCAGACATTTTGGGGACTACTGGACACTGGTTCTGAACTAACACTGATTCCAGGGGATCCAAAATGTCATTGTGGCCCTCCAGTAAGAGTAGGGCCTATGGAGGCCAGGTGATCAATGGAGTTTTAGCAAAGGTCTGACTCACAGTGGGTCCAATAGGTGCTCAGATTCACCCTGTAGTCATTTCCCTTGTTCTGGAATGTATAATTGGGACTTATGTACTTAGTACCTGGCAGGATGCAGGGGTGGTGGTGCCCACCACATCTCTATTTAATTCTCCATTTGACCTGTGCAAAAGATGGTCTTGGTGGATGACAGTTACAGATTACCATAAACTGAAACAGGTGGTGACTCCAATTGCAGCTGCAGTACCAGATATGGTTTCCTTGCATCCATAAGAATTATCAGAAACAATTTGCTTTTAGCTGGCAGGGCCAGCAATATACCTTTACTGTCTTAGCTCAGAGCTATATTAACTCACCAGCCCTATGTCACAATTTAGTTCGAAGGGATCTTGATCACTTTTCCCTGCCACATGATATCACACTGGTCCATTACATTGATGATGTTATGCTGATTGCGCCTAGTGAGCAGGAAGCAGCAACCACTCTGGATTTGTTAGTAAAGCATTTGAGAGTCAGAGAATGGGAAATAGATCCAAGAAAATTCAAGGTCCTTCTATCTCAGTGAAATTTCTAGGAGTCCAGTGCTGTGGGAGCGTGTAGAGATATCCCTTTTAAGGCAAAAGTTACATTGTTGCATTTGGCTTCCCCTACAACTCAAAAGGAGGCACAATGCTTAGCCGGCCTGTTTGAATTTTGGAGGCAACACATTCCTCATTTAGGTGTCTTACTCCATCCCATTTACCGAGTGACTCGGAAAGCTGCTCATTTTGAGTGGGGCGCAGAACAGGAAAAGGCTCTGCAACAAGTCAAGGCTGCTGTACAGGCTGCTCTTTCACTGGGGCCATATGATTCCACAGATCCAATGGTACTCAAGGTATCAGTAACAAATAAAGATGCTGTTTGGAGTCTTTGGCAGGTCCCCAGTGACAACGGAACACTTGACTATGGGACACCAGGTCACCATGTGACCTGAGTTACTTATCATGGCCAGGGTATTATCTAACCCACCAAGTCACAAAGTTGGACGTGCACAGCAACAGTCTATCATTAAATGGAAGTGGTATATTCATGATCGAGCCAGAGCAGGTCCAGAAGGTACAAGTAAATTACATGAGGAAGTTGCCCAGCTACCTATGCCCAGCTACTCCTACATCTGCTATGTTGCCTTTGGTTTCCCAGCATGCACCTATGGCCTTGTGGGGTGTACTGCATGATCAGTTGTCAGAGGATGAGAAGGCTTGAGCCTGGTTTACGGATGGCTCTGCATGGTATTCAGGCATCACCCGCAAGTGGACAGCAGCAACATTACAGCCCCTTTCTGGGTTACCCCTAAAAGATGGTGGTGAAGGAAAATCATCACAGTGGGCAGTACTTCGAGCAGTGCACTTGGTAGCACATTTTGCCTGGAAGAAGAAATGGCTAGATGTGAGGCTGTATACTGATTCACAGGCTGTAGCCAATGGTCTAGCCAGATGGTCAGGAACTTGGAAGAAATATAACTGGAAAATTGATGACAAAGATATTTGGGGAAGAGGTATGTGGATAGACCTCTCTATATGGGCAAAGATATAAAAATATTTGTTTCCCATGTAAATGGTCACCAAAAGGTAACATCATCAGAAGACGACTTTAATAATCAAGTGGATAAGATGACTCGTTCTCTGGACAGTAACCAACTTCCTTCTTCAGCCACCCCAGTCACTATCCAATGGGCCCATGAGCAGAGTGGCCATGGTGGCAGGGATAGAGGGTATGCATGGGTTCAGCAACATGGACTCCCACTCACCAAGGCTGATCTGGCTACAGCCACTGCTGAATGCCCAGTATGCCAGCAGCAGAGGCCAACACTGAGTCCCCGATATGGCAGCATTCCCAGGGTGATCAACCTGCTACCTGGTGGCAGGTTGATTATATTGGACCATTTCTGATATGGAAGGGACTGCGCTTTGTCCCCACTGGCATAGATATGTATTCTGGTTATGGCTTTGCCTTCACCACACATAAGGGTTCTGCTAAAACTACCATCCATGGACTCACAGAATGCCTTATCCACCATCATGGAATTCCACAAAGCATTGCCTCTGACCAAGGAACACATTTTACAGATAAAGTGAGGTGATGGGCTCATGCTTAAGGAATTCACTGGTCCTACCATGTCCCTCACCATCCAGAAGCAGTTGGATTGATAGAAATATGGAATGGCCTTTTGAATACAGAGTTATACCACCAGCCAAGTGGCAAAAGTTTGCAAGGCTGAGGTAAGATGCTTTGAGTCAACATCCACTATATGGCACTGTCTCCCATAGCCAAGATTCATGGGTCCAGGAATCAAGGGGTGGAAGTAGGAATGGTACCACTCACCATTAGCCCTAGTGATCCACTAGCAAAATTTTTGCTTCCTGTCCCCATGACTCATGTTCTTCTGGCTTAGAAGTTTTGCTTCCAGAGGGGAGAAGGCTTATACCAGGAAGAACAACAGTGGTACCATTGAACTGGAAGCTAAGACTACCCCTTGGTCATTTTGGTTTCCTCTTGCCTCTGAGGAAACAAGCTAAAAAGAGAGTCAGAGTGTTGTCAGGGGGATTGACCCAGACTACCAAGGGAAAGTTGGACTCCTACTCCACACTGGGGGAAAGGAAGAATATATGGGGAGTGCAGGAGATTCCTTAGGGCGCCTTTTAGTACTACCATGCCCTGTCATTAAGGTCAATGGAAAATTACAACTGTTTAATCCAGGCAGAGTGACAAGTGGTCCAGACCCTTCAGGAATGAAGTATGGGTCACTCCACCAGGAAAAGAACTGAGACATGCTGAGATGCTTGCTGAGGGCCAAGGGAATACAGAATGGGTAGTGGAAGAAGGAAGTTCTAAATACCAGCAATGACCCCGTGATCAATTACAGAAAAGAGGATTATAATTACTATTTCTCCCCAAATATGGTTCTAATGTAACATAATGTTGATAGATTTAATGCTGGTTCTTGGGAATTGTTAAGCCTGTGTTACAATGTTAAAGTTATAAACTGATAGAAGCAAGAATCAACCAAATAAAACTTACATTGTAGTCTGGTAAGGGAATCAGTGCATTTCTGTTTGTATGAAGAACAGTTATAACATGTTAGGTGTGATTACGTGCATGTCAGTGTATCTGGAACTACTTTAAGAAAATGTGTCTGGTTGCCAAATTAACAAGGAGTGGATTGTAGTGGTTGACTGATTGTGTAAACTTGAGACATTTAGAAGTTTAATTAAATGGATTTAGCAACTCTACAGCCGAGGGTGTAGAAGACCCACCTTAGGGTGGCTTATCGCTTGGACAGTATAAAAGGGAAGGAGGAAAGACGATTCCATTCCATTCTTTGGAGAAGCACCAGTCTTTGCCTTTGGTTTGGACCTTGTCTCCTGATTTCCAGTGTAGACTCTTCAGCTTGCCGTCATAGACTCTTCAGCCTTCCATCATAGAGCCTTTAGCTTCTGTCGCAGACCCATCAGCCTTCTGGTGTGGACTTGCAGGAGACACTAGGGTGACTCCAGACCTTGGATTGAATCCTTTGGCCTCCAGTGTGTAGACACCCTCTGCAGGCTTCCTCATCCAACTCTATGGCTAACCATCTTAAGCCAATCTTGTCATTTCTTATACATCTTTATAACTCATGTTATATCTGTTTTCTCTAGTAAAACCCTAACACACATTGAGAGTTCTTACTGACAAGTACTGACTTATTCTTGTCATAGCCTTATTTCCAGTTGCTTAGTTCCTGTCTTTCTCTTCTACTTAACTGCTTACCTTATCTGGGATATTCATTCTATTAGAACTTTTGTCATTTTTAGCTTCATTATCTCTTTCTAGGATGTCCTTGAGATTTTTGGTTTTTTTTTTGGAGCACTGGTTTGATGATCATAAATTTCTTTAGATGCTCTTTATCATGGAAATATTTTAATTCTCCATCAATTTGAAAGATGGTTTTGCAGAATGTATCAACCTGGATGGAAATTGTTTTCTTTTAGGTTTTGAAATACTTCAAAAAGTTCTCCTGGCCTTTAAAGCTTGAGTTGAGAAATTGGCTGTGATTCTAAGCAGTCTACCATTATAAGTGATCCACTGCTATTTACTATCCAATTTATGATTCTGTCTTTGAGTTGGACTTCCAAAATTTTGTAATGTGTCTTAGGGAGGTTCTTTGCTGATTGTGGCTATGAGGAGTACATCTTACTTATCAACATGTTAAATACTTTTCCCTCATTTGGAAAGCTTACTGTTATTGTTTCAGTAAAAGTGTTTGCATAATATTTGTACTGTCTTATGATTTTTTTACTTATTATACTTAATTTTAAATTAGTTTTTGTATTATGTAGGAACTATAGTATCCACTTTTCATGTTCTGTTATTGTTTTTAAGATATTCTTCATTAATTATTCACAGACAACAGCCCTGTCTTTTAGTTTTGTCACTCTATGCTCACATTTTCATTTGATTGTAGATATTGTTTAATTTCTTCTTTAGTTTCATCTGTGACCCATTGATTGTTCAGAAGGGTGTTATTTAATCTCGATGTGTTCATGGAGTTTTTGCAGTTTCTTTTGTCATTGCTTTCCAATTTATATGCACAGTGGTCAAATAATATGCATGGGATAATTTCAATTCCTTTGGATTTACTTAATCATGCTTATGAGTTAGTATATGGTCTATTTTAGAAAACCTAGCAGGGAAGAATATGTATTCTGATGCTGTTGGGCGTTAATCCTATTAAGTCCATTTGTTCATAAGTTTGGTTCCATTCTGTTATTTCTTTGCTGTCTTTTGTCTAGGTGACCTCTCTCTGTGACAATGGAGTATTATGGTCCCATGGTATAACTGTGTTTTTGCTTGTTTGATTTTTCGTATCTATGACTATTTGTCTTACATAGTTGGGTACTGCTATATTTGGTGCATATATAGTTTGATTATTATCTCTTCCTCTTGAAGTTTTCCCCCAACAAGTATACAGTGACAGTATTTATCTCTTTTTATAATTGTTGGTTTGAAGTTCACATTGTCTGCAAACACAATAGCTTCCTCTGCTTTTTTCTGGGTTCCTGTTGCATGCAGTATTGTTTTCCATCCTTTGACATTCAGTTCTTTTGAGTTAAATGTTTTTCTTATATACAACATATTGTTGGATTTTGTGTTGGTCCACTCTGTTAGTCTGTCTCTTTTGATTTTTTAATTGAGGTTACTTACATCAATGGCTATAACAGATAGGTATTGGTTTATCTTTGTCATGTTATTTTCCACCTGTTGGTTCCCTACATTTGTTCTCTATTTAATCACTTGCCCTGCTTGGTGCTTTCTGTCATTATTCTCTGAATTGTGGTCATTTTTATCTTTCTAAAACATCTTTCATTACTGTTGGTAGAGTTGGTTTGGTAGTCATGAACTTCTTCAGTTGTTCTCTGTCATGAAAGTATCTTATTTCTCCTTTAATTTAGAAAGATAGTTTGTAGTGTACATCAATCTGGGTTGGAAGTTGTTTTATTTCAGGGCTTCAATTACTTTACACCAAGCTCTTCTTGACTTGAGGGTTTGTGTTGAGAAGTCTGCCATGATCCTGATGGGCTTTCTTTTATAGGCTATCTCCTTCTTTTCTGACAGCTTTTATTTGTTTATTTACTTATTTATTTCTGTACAGGAGATCAAACTCATGACCTTGCACTTTGCCAGGTAGGTGCTTGTGCTGCTGAGCTGTATCTCCAGCCTCTCTCTGACAGCTTTTAATATTCTGTTTTTGTGCTGAATTTCTTGGGTCCTGATTATTATATGTCTGGCTGTAGATTTATTTTGGTTATAGCTAATTGGAGTTTGCTTTACTTACCTGCATATCAGTTTCTTTTGCCATGCTTGTGAAATTTTGTGTTATTACTTCTGTAAATAGTCTTTTTATGTCATTCGTGTTGACTACTGCTTTTTCACTACATATATTAAACCTATATTGTTTTTCTTTGCATCATATTGCAGCTGTTGAATTAGTTCTTGTTTCATTGTTATTTTTTAATTCTTTCATTTTAAAAAGAATAAAACAAGACAAAACAGAAAAAAGAAAATGAGAACCAAACAGTGCAAGCAACACAGGACTTCACAACAAGACGGTAGGAAATCAACAGTGGCTATCATAATATCTCTTGTTTTCTTCAAAATAGTTGCCCATACTTTCACACACAATGCAATCAAACAGATCAAAATAGTATACAACCAATCAAAACAAAAGGATGAAATCATTATAGGACTTCAAAACAAGACAATAGGAAATCACCAATGGCTACTACAATGTCTTTTGTTCTCTTCAAAATAGCTGTCCATACCATCATACACAGTGAAATCAAATAATAGAAAACAGACCAAAGCCAGTCAAAACAAAAGAATAAAACCACTACAGGACTTCAAAACCATATAACAGGAAATGAACAATGATTACTATAATGTCTCATTTTCTTTGAAATACCTGTTTATACCATCACACACAATAAAATCAAACAAAACAAAACAGAATAAAACCAATTACACAAAAGAATGAAATCATTATAGGACTTGAAAAGAAGATAATAAGCCTGTTGCCCTGGTAAGTGGCTATGGTCTGGCAAGCTGCGGCCACCCCAGGGTAAGAAGCAAGAAGCAACAGCATTTCCTGAGATCTGCGCCATGTTGGAACTTAGGGTGCTAAGCAAACCAGCAACCAGCCTGCAGTCTACTGGGGTGTGGGCTGAGAATCAAACATACCATTCCCTCCTCTCCCCATTAGCAAGTGGGATCCAGGGATCTTGGCATCTCTTGGGGGGTCAACCATGTGTAATGCAGTGAGTGGGGGGAATTTCCTTCTACTATCTCTTTGAAGGCAGATATTTTTATCACCGTTTTGCTTTGTCCTGATTTAATGGTGTTGCTCTATTCAATATTCTGTTTTGATAAGTTCTATAATATTTCTTTTGATTTTGCTATACCTGATTGAAAGAACAACTATTGTGAAGATAACAAGATATATAATGGTGCCTATTACTGTTGCCCCAGTGACCTGCTGTGATGTTCTGTACCAGTTTCACTATACTGTCTCAATTGGCTTTATTCCATCCTGTTTTGTTGTATATTACTACCTCCAAGTTAATAAAAAATTAAGTAAAAAAAAAGCACAATAGAACATGAGAAAACAAGGTAACAAAATAACCTCCAAAAACTCCCAACTCCACCAAAGCTGATCCATGTAACATGGATGAGGAGAAACTCAAAAACAAAACAACAGAATTATATAAGGTGATTAAAAAGGAAATAACAACAAAACAGATCAATAAGGTACTGAGCAAGCAGAAATATGATGTAACTAAACAGATAATGGACTTAAAAAGCAAAAGGAGGAAAAGAAAGTGCTCTAAAGGATATAACTGCATGTATGTTTAAGTGTGTAGGATTGATAACCGTATTACTAAATTTTAGTTGGATTGTTGAACAGAACTGTTTGCAGCATCACTGTTTGAATGTCCACTTTGTATGCCTTAATTTTGTAACATGAACAACTATTTCTAAGAAGACAATATGTAATTTATCAACTAGTGATTTCTTACTTTTTTAAAAAATTCTGTATTATTTCTACCCTTTTTTCTGTTTTGCTTTTTTTCTCTTTAAATAAAATTTTAAAAATAATCAAGATAATAGGAAGCCAACCATGATTACCATAATACATGCTATTATGTGCATTTAGCTTCCCATAACATCAGACACAGTACAATCTAACAAAACAAGTAAGAACAGAACCAAACCTAAGAAAATTGGAAAAACATTACAAGAGTTCAAGACAAGACAATAAGAAATTAATATTCATTACCATCTTCTCCTCCTAATTGCTTCCTCCCTTATCACTTTTATATCTATTGTGTTTTTGGATCCCATTAACTCCTTCTATTTTATAATGCTATTATTGTTCACCCATTATGAGTTCAAACCGTTTTGCTCATAAACATGACCTCCAGTTGCATCCATTTACCTACAAGAGCCTTGTGGTTATCCTGCTTTATAGTAGGCAGCTTTCCATTGTATGAAAATACTATTACTTTCTTATCTATTCTGTGGTTGATGGGCAGGTTAGCTACCCTTGCTGTTTTGTGGTCTGCTGTTGCTGGGAACAATTGTTTCCTCCCCTTTGATTTTAAGTCTATGAATTTTATTTCAAATTAAATGTGTTTCTTGTATACAGTACATTGATGGATCTTGTTTATTGATACAGTCTCCCTGTGTTTCTCTTTATTGCTGAATTTAGGCCCTCTACAGTAATGGTTACAACCAGCATGCATTGGTTCATCTCTGCCATGCTATCTTCCTGCTGTTGGCCCTCCACTTTTCCCTTCATTCAATTGTCTGTCCTGTTTTGTGATCCCCCTCTGCTGCTGTTCCTGGAACCATGATCATCTTTATCTCTCTCTAGACTACCCTTCTAGGCAGCACTCTTTATACGGTTGGTTTGGTGGTCGTGAATTCCTCAGTTGTTCTTTATCATGGAAGTATCTTATTTCTCCATCAATTTTGAAAGTGGCAGGGTACGTTAATCTGGGCTGGAAGTTGTTTTCTTTCAGGACTTGAAATACTTCACTCTAATCTCTTCTTGACTTAATGATTTATGTTGACAAGTCTGCCATGATTCTGATTGGCTTTCCTTTATAGGTGATCTGTTTCTTTTCTCTAACAGCTTTTAATATTCTGTTCTTATAGTGCATTTCTGGGATCTTGATTATTATATATTTGGGTGTAGATTTACTTTGGTTATGGCTAGTTAGAATTCTATATGCCTCACTTATCTGTATACCAGATCCTTTTCCCATGTTTGGGAAGTTTTCTGCTATCATTTATGTAGATAGTCTTTTTATGTCATTTGTGTTGACCCCTGCTTCTTCATTAATACCTATCACCCTTAAATTATTTTTCTTTGCATCACCTTGCAGCCATTGAATTCTTATTACCTGATTCCTTGTTATTTTTAAAAGATCTTTCCTTTCATGACTGCTAGCTGCAATCCTGTCTTCAAGGTCTGAAAGTCTATCTTAAATCCCTTGCAAGAGATTTTGCCAGCTTCTGATCCACTTTTTAAATTCCTGGACATCTCGTTGAATCTGTTTTGTGCATTGTAATTCCTTTCTATATTTTTCATTCCATCATTTTCCTATGCTCCTCTTTTTTTATCTATGTCTTCTTTAGATATGCCCAGAAATTCTTTTATTACATTTTTTTATTTCTTCTTTTACCTAAGATACTATTTCTGATTTGATTACTTTTAAAGTCTCATGAAGTTGTTTCCTTACTTCAGCTGCTATCCTCTCAGAGGTTTCAGGTGTGTGACTTCTGTTTTCTTCCATGACTGTATCTCCCAGACTTGTTCTCTGTGTGCTGGAGGTCTGAGATTGCCTTTTGCTCCTTCATCTTGACATTCTCCTAGGCACCTCCCAACAAGCTAGCTGGGGGGCCCCAGGCACTTCCCACATTGGCTGGCCCTCCATGTTGTAAGGGAACGGGGTAGGCACCTGTATTTCTCTGGCCCCAGGTTTGCAAGGAGGTAGCAGGGCATGGGGCAGGCTTCTCCAGACCTGCGCAGCTATCCTGGGGCTTTTCTGATGGCCAGGGGTGCATGGTGGTGGAGCTGCTTCCTCTCTGCTTGTGTGTCTACACTGGGACTCCCATGATGGTAGCAGGCACACAGGGGTGTTTGTCTGATTCTCCCAGTGGGTGATGGCAGCCCAAAGGAAGCAAAGGCCTCCAATGGTGGCCTGCTAGTAGGGTGCACAGAGCTTACCTAGCTGTGTGTCCTTGTTCCCACTGGCTGCCCACATGAAGCAAGCTTTCTGGTGGCAGTGGCTGGCAAGTGGATGCATATCTGTGTGCTGTCTCTGTCCATGCTAGCTGTACACAAGAAGGGGCTTCTTTATTGTTATTTTTAAGAGATCTTTCCTTTAATAATCACTAGCTGAAATCCTGTTTTCAAAGTCTGAAAGTTCATCTTCAGTTTCATTCAAGTAGTTTTGCCAACTTTCAGTGGAATTTTTAATTTCCTGAATATCTCTTTGAATCTATTTTGTGTGTTCTAATTCTTTCCTATATTGTTCATTCAAGTTTTCCATCATTTTCCTATGCCCTTTTTCCCCAATCTATCCTCTTTAGATATGCTCAGCAATTCGTTCATTTGGTTGTCCTTTCTTTTTTTAGCTGAGAGACTATTTTTGAGCTGATTTCCTTTACAGCCTATGGAGTTGTTTCCTTACTTCAGTTGCTCTCATTTCAGAAATTTCAGGTGTGTGACTTCCAGTTTATTTTATATCTTTATCTCCTGGGCTTGTGCTGAGTGGTCTGGATGTCTAGGACTGCATTCTGCTCCTTTGTCATTTTCCTGGGTTGCTTCAGACCCGTCAGTTGCTAAATCCCAGTTGCTCCTTGCGCTGTCAGACTCCTGGCTTTAGGGGAATGGGCCAGGTATCTGGATTCCTCTGAACCAAGCCTCTCCCAGTTGTGCAGGGGCAGTGGGCAGGGCTTCTCCCATCCTGTGTCTCACCAGAGCTCCCTGGATGGTGGAGAAGCAAGGAACCAAACCCTAGTTCTTTTCTATGTTGGTGATTCATGGTTTTGTATCATTTTGTTTAGTTCTGGTAGTTTTGTTAGCAGTTTTTAGACTTGCTGATTATTTTCTTCACTTGGCCCATCATCTGTCTACTTGCATCTTCTGTGCCTTTGCCAAGTGACTTATTAATCTGTTTGTAGCTCCTCTGCTATTTTTTTAATAATATGGTTATGTTGCTTTTAGTTTCCTTCCATTCAGTTCCCCATGGATTAGCTTTGTGTCTCTGTCTCTATCTCTCTCTGTCTCTGTGTGTGTGTGTCTGTCTGTCTGTCTCTCTCTTTCACACACACACACACACACACACACACACACAGATGCACACTTTACACACACACGCACAGTTCACACACACACACAAAAAAAAACAAATTAAAAAAATTTAAAATAAATGACCCTACAAGCAAGACAGAAACCTCGTCTGAGAATCTGCTTTTCTCTTCAGTTAGAGGAAAGAAAGGAGCAATAAGCTGAGGATACGGGTCTCAGGGCAAGGGCAGGACACACTTGAAGGAGAGGACCAAGGGGAAAAAGGAGAGGCCTCTAACAGGGACACTCCCTCCCTGCCAGCCCCAGCTGGGTACTGACAGTCCAGTTGGTTAAGGGTCTCAGATAAGCCTTTCAGACAGCAACTAGAGAATCAGATATGAAGATTAAGATGTGGAAAAGAAGGAGAAAACTGGTGGGAGTTTTCCTGTGAGCTTGTTGCAGGCAGCTGAGTTAGTCAGAAATATTATAGGCAGTGAGATAGGACTAGGTCCTCAATAGAGCCAGTGCAAACACCTGGAAACTGCCAGGGAAGTTGATGCCTCCTGCTGTGGACCAGGCCTCAAGACAAAAAATCATACAAATGCACCCATATCCTGAGGACTGATACCCTAAATAGTTCCCATCCCCCTAGCAAAAAGTCACTACTCCTTAGGAATGCCCACTTTCTATGTGACTGGCTTCCCCATTTGTCCCTAATATAATCAATTTTACCTGAACGATTGATCTTATTGGCTAACTATGGTTATGTCCCATCTTATGCCCATCTGCCTTGTGAGCTCCCAGTCTTCCCCCACCTTGAACCCATGGTTTTACTCTATAAAAGTCCCTAGAAAAGACAGAATCCTTGGCAACCCACTCGGGTCCCCTTCTGTCTCTCTTTATACAGAAGCTTTTTTTCTCTCAATAAATATAGTCTACTCTCCACCTTCATTGTTCCTAAAATTCATTCTTCGATTTTAGAGAACATGAGCTCATACCAGCCATAGTAGGTCGAGAGTTTCATTCCCCCTCTGTCACGCTCACCCTGACCTATGCACATCTCTAAATCAGTTATCCCACCTTCCACCACTGCCCTAACATGAGGGGAATTTTCCAGGGAAAAGAAACCATCTTCAAAATCTACAACCTTAGTAATATTTCAAGGAGTTACTTTCCACATCCCTGCCCACCCAAATACATAATCTTGTGAATGAGCCCATCTGTTACAAAGAAAATCAGATGCATTAAAAGGTATATGATTTCATGTGGGGACTACTAAGGTTAACATAGAAATTCAGATTATCATGAGTTAATTGGTTAAGTCTCGTGCAATTTAGGGATATGTTTGAAAATTTTTCATACAAATCTAGTCCATTTCTTAAAAAAAAAAACATGTGTTGGGGAACAAACTTTTATTTATTCCATTGTTTCAACTGCTAGAAGTTAAGATGTGTCCCCAACCCATCTAAAACCCCCGGTCACCTAAATATCACTAAAATTTTTTAAGCTCCTGCAAGAATCCACTAAAGATCTTACCAGAATATAAATATGTAAAACACCAGTTACTGAATTATTTAATACTTACTTAACTCATTCTTATGTTGTATGTTGTACTCGATGATACTAAACAGGGTTAGGTGTAAGCCATATTTTTTCTAGTCTGCATATAAATAAATAATATTATTTAAGATAATGAAGAATATGATAGCTACACTAAACAAGGTGACTGAAGGTATGGGGAATGAGAAAGGCAAGGCAATAAATGGAACAATATCAAGTAAAATTCCTGAGAAGGTAATTTGTGGTCAACTCACAGGGATATTCTGATCCCCTGTGGGTCACACTATTGTGTTGCTGCAACACCGCAACACCGTGTAAGGGTGCTGGAGGTTTTAAACCATCCCCTCCACCACCACCACCACCAATCAGTCTTTGGTTAAGGCTGTCTTTAGAATGAGGGGTAACTAAATTCCCCTGTACTTCTTATTCTCTCAAAGATGATTCTGGAAGCCACAAGAATGAGTTTCAACAAAGGAGTGTTCGCTGTGGGTAGTGCAAGTGCCCAGGTCTGTCACATGCGATTCTTACTGGGCTCCCTTATTTGTGTAGATGCAGAACTGAGGCCTTGGCAGATTCTGACTCTCTCTTTTTTTGTTTTGTTAGTTTTAATTATATATATCCTCTCAGCGTTCATGTTACCCAGCTGGAAATCCTAATTGCTTTAGTTTTCATTTACACAAGCAATCCACTGACTCACCAACTTAAGAGTCTCAGGTATCACTTCTTTTTGAAATTGAACTTGTTGTATCTCTAATCTTTTAATTTAGCGAAACTGATCATGACATTTTGGGGAATAAATAGGACAGCTTTGTTCATATGGAAAACTTTATCATTTTGTTTTCATACTTTGGTGATCCCCCAGCTTTGGACTGGCTATTTTAGTTAAACAACCCACTCCACTGATGTCTCTAGTACTGACCAACAGTGATTTTTATACTTCATGGCATCAACTCATGGAATTTTAATTTTTCTACCCAGAAAGCTCTGCCTAGATAAATACACATCCTTCTCCACACGTATAACTTTTTTCATTCATCTTTAGAAACCAGTTTTATTGGGGAAGGATTTTTGCCCACCTGCAAGACCAGGTTGGATATACTTGAGTGCTGATTGCATATAGGGAACTTTATTCTGTGACTTATCATACTGTCTTCAAATTGTTTACTAACACTGTTTTCCAAAAATTTCATCACATATCAAAAATAAAAACTATTTCTTATTATTGTATCTCTCAGGCTTGGCACATGTAAGTTGATTTATGAGTAATTATCAAATAAGCAATCTGTGAGAAAATCTCTTCCTGAATCATAATGGACATTTCTAAGCTCTCAAAAATTAAAATAGTGATGAGGATCCATTTTTCATCAATATAGAAATGAGCACAGGTGTTCATTTATCAAAAGTGTGTTTTACTCATTTTTAGGCATGGAAAAACATTGGGTACATGTCCTTTTATAGAAGTAATATCCTTCACTATAACCATTAATAACCTATTTAGCTACTGGAAAAGAACTAACCTTTGGCCTCTCATGTGTTCTAATATGGTAAGAACAAATGAATTAAACCAGTATAGCAGAAGACAATGTTAGCATTGCTACTCTGGTCCAACTCTAATGTCAGTGGTCACAGATTTTCTTATATTTAGACAGGGTATCCACAACCGTGACTTTTTAAATTCCTTTCTGTGTGAGAATAAACACTTCCCTCAGATCAGCACTGCCTCTAGAGGCAATCCTAGAACAAACTCAAAGATTGTCTTACGACACTTTCTCTAGCTCTATCACTCATGAGATACTCATAAACATAGAAATGTTATAGATATGTCAGCTGTATAACATCTAATCCATATGGAATACATTAAATATATCAAGTGACTAGATTAAGAGCCAGTGGTATGCCCTCCCAGTCACACCCAGGCAATTGCTTCCTTTTTTTAAAATAAAAGGCCCATGGTGACACTCTAAATTCCAGTTCTAGATGTAAAACAGCCCAAAGACAAACAAATTACAGTCATAAAATGTATCACAGCTAAACTGTCCCCTTGGTGATGTGTTTTATTCTCATAACCAACACAGCTTTTTAATTATTTTTCTTACATATGACTGTTTCATCTTCTTGCCCAATTGGCAATCCTCTGCTGATCTCAGCAGGGCTTCCCTGGGTTTGACTCCAAGACACAGGTTCCAGTTGAGTCCAATCCATGGTGCTCTCAGACCTCAGAGGCCATTGATGATGGCAGAATTTGAAAGGCTATGGTGGTTATGTCTCAAATGCTCCCCTAAACGTCTCATGTATTCAGAGATGGTACTTTGGAAAGGTTTGTGGTGGCACTATACCCATCAGTTGATTAATCCACCGATGAGTTCTTAGCTGAATGTCTTGTTAGGAGTTAAGACCTGATAGGAAGAGGTGGGTCATAGGATGTGACATGTAAATGCATATTCTTGTCCCTTGCTCCTCCCTTTCTTGTTTCTTGGCCACCATATATTGAGCAGCTTTCCTCTACCATATCCTTCCATCATGATGTGTCTCTTCTGGAGCCTGTTGTACATGCATGGACTGAGCCTTCTGAAACTGTGACCCAAATAAACCTCTTGTCCTTTAGGCAGTGGGTGTCAGGTATTTTGCTCTAATAATGGGAAATAACTAGTTCAAGGGCATAGCCCAATTGCACCAGCCATTGTTTACGTTGTATGTGCTAATATCCTATTAGCCAAAGCAAGGTACATGGCCATGTGCACAGTTAAGAGGCAGGATGGTATATCCATCTCTCACAAGGATACAGCAAATAAAATGAATATTTGTAGAACATTGAGCTAATCCACAACATATGATTAAAATATTTGATGTATTGTTTTATTACATAATGGGTTTGAGACCTAAGTAGGCCAGATAACTACAGAGCTAGTCAGGAGCTTATAGCTCAAACTAGAGTATGGGGCACTGGAATTTAACAGGACACATGAAAGGAGGTGTCTAAATGCATGACCAGATTAGTTCCTTTCCCAACACTACTCTTACAAAATATATAAGGTATGTCTTGTGCTTCCCTACATTTAATGAACTGCCTTTCATATAAAAAAGATCCAATATGAGATACTAAAACAAGAATTAGAGAAAGAGTCACAAGACCTGTGTCCTACTCCTGTTTCTTCCATCTGCTGACTAGAGGCCTGTGGGAAACTGGTTCACCTTGTTTGACCTTAATTTTCTCATACTGGGAAGCCATTTTATTTGCCTTTAGTGAGCATGATTACAAAGATCAAAAATGAGCCCAGAATAGCACCTAGGGGAGATTCATCCCAGTGTAGTGCTGCAGTGGGAACACAGAACACTGTATCCCATGGTGCCCCACAGAGTCAACAATTGGAGAGTGAGATAAACCAGTGCCATGTTTTGGCACACTTACATATGGAACAGAAACTGGTGGGCAGGGCCACCATGTTATTTTAAAGGGCTCAGGGTGAACTCCATCAGCAGAATAGTGTTGGCTTGCTTCATATCCTAGAGTGGAATAAAGAAAGAGCCACTCAGTCACAGGTGACTGCCAATAGTTGAGAGGCAGGCTGGGGAGTGGGAGGGGGTGGATTTCTGCTGAGAGATAGCAGCCAAGACCACCCAGACTCCACTGCTGTGGCTGCAGAAAACCAGTATTAGTCCTAAATACAAAAGACCAGAAAGGTGCCTCTGTTCTGTGACCAGTAGAGAGGCTTTGACCCAGCAGCACAAGCAGGCAAGAAGCACTGTCCTAGAATGAGACAAGGACATTCCCCCTGCCCCTAATCAGTGGGTAACAGGAGCCAGTAGTGTGGAACACAGGAAGCTGTGCAAAGTCTGTAAGGAGGTGACTGTACACAGGGCTGGGAGCAACCCTGGGCTTTTCCTCCCCACAGGCCACCACAGCAACCAGGAGAGTGCAGAAGAGACAATCATGGTAAGGAGAAATGGACATCCAAAAAACTGTCCAAGACCAATCCCAGCCTCCACATCCAACGGCCAATATCAGTCTTTCAGCCAGCACAGGTTCTACTGCAAAATTGCTGGGGCTATAACACATTTCTAGGATTCAACTTGGGTACTATACAGAACTGTGAAGAGCAGAGGAATTTTGTTATTTTTTTCTTTTTCTTTGATTGGTTTTCCTGTTTCAGTCTAATTTTTTTAAACTATTTAATTTCTTACCTTTATTTTTGTTTTGTTCTATTCCTCTTCTTTCTCTTTTCCCTCAACTATCTCTCTTGATTTTAAGATACTTTCATGTGAGTGAACATTGTTTCTTCTTTTTTCTGGTTCACTTCAATGTTATTTTGCTTTTTCTTTAATTCTTTCTCTCCTGTGCTCTTCTCCAGTTTCGCAAAACTTGTATATACATCCTATCCTTATAGCCTCACTTCTACTGCATTTATCCTCATTCATCTCTCTGTTTTGTACCTTATCCCTCTTAAATACCACATAAATAAGGTAAAAACAAGCTATCAAAGAGAAACATTGCATACAAGTTCTGGATATATATTGGATTTTGTTATATAACTTTAGAGCATGCTTCTATGGTTAAAAAGTACCAAATTAATCATATCACAGTGTATCACTTGCGAGGCTATGCTTGATGCTATTGTTATTGCTAATTATATTACTTTAGCCAAGCTGTCACACATGTTGCAATTGGTTTTTCTCTATCTTATGACAATGTTGACACTGTATGGGGTAATAACCATCATTACAGTCCAGTATCAAAGAACAGGATGCTAAGCCAAATAGATATCAACTTCTCATCCTTAATAAATTGGGAATGTAAGTTCTTGAGATAGATACTAAGACTAAGAATCACTTACACCTAGAAGACAACTCTGAGAAATAGATATTTCCTAGGGAATCCTCAATACTAGTGATAAAGCTATCTACCGCAAGACATTTATAAGAACCAACACAGAAAATAAAATAAAATAGAAAATACAGAATGACAAGACACAGAAGCAAAATGCAATCTCAGGCCTCCAACCCACACAGGACAACTCTACATCACAAGATAGAAGAAATCAGAAGGTATACAATGAAAATTTCTGAAATGATAGCAGTAAAAGTAAAAAAAAAAATAGAAGTGGCCATAGGAAAAATGACCTCTCAGGTAAAGAAAGAAAGAAAGAAAGAAAGAAAGAAAGAAAGAAAGAAAGATTAAAGACATTCCCAACAAATCTAGAATAGACAGAGATTAAAAAAAAAAAGATAAACTTAAGAAAATGATGGAAACCATGAAAACCCAACATAGGAACAAAGCAGAAGCCATGGAACAGATCCAAACAAATCATGGATTAAATATTCCACTGAAAATATATACAACAGACTGAAGGAAGGCAAAGATAGAAAATCAGATCTAGAAGACAGGATTGTAGTTAGTGACTCTGAAAAGAAAAATATCATAAATAGAGCAAGGGACTATGGAAAATTATTCCAACATCTGCAAGATGAAACAAAGAAGAAAAGCATGCGGTTTATCAAAGTCAGTGAAACCCAGAGATGGTACAAATGCCATAAAGAATCTCTTCACAGAATAGCAGAAACTTCCTAAACATGCATAAAGAATTTAACATACAAATATACGTGGTATATAGAATTCCAAATAGTCACAAACAAAATAAATCTACACCAAGGCAGCTAATAATCAAGAATTCAGAGTTTTGCTACAAGAACAGAATAGTAAAAGCAGCTAGAGAAAAGAAGCAAATCACCTAAAATGGAAAGGCCCTCAGAATCACAGCAGACTTCCTAACACAGACCAAAGGAGACTTTGGAGTAAAGAATTTCAAACCCTAACATAAAACAAGTTCCTACCCAGACCGATATAGCCTGCAAAACTATCTCTCAAAATCAATGGAGAAGTAAGGTACTTTGAAAACAAAAACCTGAAGAAATTCATACCACCAAACCAGATCTCCAAAATGCTCTGAAAGATATTTTACGAAAAAATAAAGGAAAAGATTCACAGACTGCAGGGGAAGAGAATAAAAAACCACCAAGAAGCAAACCCTCCCTTACAACGCAATTCAATGCCATGCACAGGCCACTGAGGGAACAAGACACCAGCCTTCTCCAGTGAGTCAGCATCATTTATGAACTATGGGGAAGAGAACAAGAAGTCATCAAGAAGCAAGCCCTCCCTGCAAATCAGCGCCATGTGCAGGCTACTGCAGAGAGAGCCAGACCCCAGCCCCTTCCCACGGGCCGGGAAACAAGAAAAGCCACACTGTTCCCCCTCCCTGTAAGCCATCTGCTGATCCAGAGGAACACAGGCTGTGACGATAGCTATTGAGGTAAAATACAACTTAATACGTACAGTGTTCAGTGTTTCACTGACTTTGCAGGTCTAAAGCAAGTAGTATGACCATCTATATAGAGGATAACGATTCGCAATGTAGCATCTATCAGAGATCTCCTACTGAAGGTGGTGGCCATTATTAATTCCCTATTATCTTGTTTTGAAGTCCTGAATCATTTTCATTGTTTTGTGTTATTCAATTTTATTATGTCTGATGGCATGGCACGTATTTCAAAGATAACAAGATATATTATGGTAGCCATTTTGGATTTACTGTTATCTGTTTTTCAAGTCCTCTATTGCATTTATTGTTTTCTTTTTATTGGTTCTATTCTGCTCTGTTTTGTTTGATTTTTACTGTGTCTGAAGGTATCTGCAGCTATTTTGAAGACAACAAGTAGCACTATGGTAGCCATTGTTGTTTTCCTATTGTTTTGAGGTCCTATGTCACTTGCACTGGTTTGTTTTGATTGGCTTTATTCTGTTTTCTTTTGCTTGATTTTATTCTCTTTAAAATAGAAAAAAAAATTTAAAGATAAGGGAGGCCACAATTCCAAGAATACCAAGAGAAAGAACCCAGCAGTTAGGGCAAGCAATTAAACGGGGGGGGGGGTACCAACAACAGAAAACAAAACACAAAAGGAATACGCCAACATGTATAAGTTATACCAGAAAAACAGTATAAGTGCAAATAATCTAATGTTGAACCTCAAAATTCTAGAAAAAGAACAAATCAAACCCAAAGTTTGTACAAGAGAGGAAATTATAAAGAGCAGAACTTAATGCAATTGAGACTAAAAAAATTACAAAGAATCAATGGACCAGTTAAATTGGCTCAGCATAGTTCTGGGTGTGGACAGTCAACTCTAGGAAGGTCACCAAAATAGTATAAAAGGGAAATGAAGAAGGACTGGTTCTGTTTTCTTTGGAGGAGCTCCAGTCTTCAATTTCACCTTCGATGTCCTCTCCTGTCTTTCAACACTCACCATTTGTCTTCTGGTACAGAGCTTTCAGCCTCCTCATATGGACTCACTCTGGATACTGCACTGGGCTCCAGGCCTTTGACTGCATTCTTCAAAGCCTCAGTGCACGGACAGACCTTTTGTACTGCTCCACACCCAACTCTGTGGGTGGCCATTGTAAGTCAATTTTTAAATTCTTATATATTTGTATACCTTGTATTAAATCTGTTTCTGTAGTAAGCACTGACTGATACCACCACCATTTATATTTAAATCATTTGTCCTAGCATATAAGTTGGCAGTAAATTTATTGTTCAGTAAGCCATAATTGCTAATTAAAGGGACCTATAGCCTTAACTTTGCTACTATAATGGACAAGGTAAGTGCTCCTGCCAAATGACTCTGATACCATTCCAGATGATATATCTTCTTGCTGACTCTGTACAATACCCCACCCTTAAACTTCATTCCCTCTTTTCTATGCATTTATTTCCAGTGGCCAATATATTCACCAATTTTTAATGCCCTATACTACTGGGGCGTGAGTTGATGAATCTGGGAATTTATATGTCCCATGAGAGATTAAGGCGAGAGAATTTTACCCGTGCCTGAAGAAAGGGGAACTATGAAAGCCCACTGACGATGGGTTTAGGTAAAGCAACTGGGACATACTCCCAAAAATTCCGCTGCAGAATCAGGTTGAGGCGATCCTTTAGAGGACTTCGCCTGAGGCTGCAAACCTTACATTGTCCTTTTCCTGTTTCCCCATTAAGAACCACTTCATTAATGAATTACTTACATATGAATCCTCCTACCAAGGATTACCTCTGGGAAAGTTTTCTTAACACAACCATCTGTGCACATGTCACAGATCATTCAGTATCAATAATCAACGGGTTTGTTGTTGACATAATTATTGTTGTTTGGATTTAAAAGAATGAATCCAGCTATACAGAAGAATGGTGCATATTAATAAGCACTATTTTAGAATGATTAGCAAGATATATTATCAAATTTTAAAAGGATGAAAACAAGAATGTATAGTATGTTATCTAAGACAAAACAAAATACATATATATGCCTATTGTGATTGAATGTTCATATTTTCCCATAACACAGAGACTGAAACTCTAACCTCCAAGTGTGACTGGATTTGGAGATAAGCAGGGCTGGAGAGGAGGTAAAAAAGTTTTAAATGAGGTCATAGGATGGGTTCCTAAACCAATAGGACTGAAGCCCTCATAAGAGAAGGGAATACCAGAGATCCCTCTATCTCTCTCTTTGCCTTATGAGGACATAGCAAAGAGGTCATTGTCAGCAAGTCATAAGTAAGGCTCTCACAAGAAACCAAATTGAGTAGCATATTAATTATGAACTTCTTAGCCTCCATAACTGTGAGAAGTAATTTTTTTGTTAAGTTACTCAGCCTATGATATTTTGTTATAATAGTCCAAGCCTATTAATTTATTTGCTTTATACCATATTGAGAAAACAATAGCATATTTGTTATTGCAGACATGAGAATCTCAGATGGATTTCCAGGTTCTTGTACATGAGGAATAGAGCACTGGACAAAAAAATCAGAGAATTTTAATAAAGTTTAAAGAGTGAAGTTATACTTGAAGCAAGTGGATTTATGCTGGTGGGAAGGAAAATGGCACAAGTAACAGAAGAATTGATAAAGGGGAATGAAACCCCTGACCTACTACTATGTCCAGTACAAGCTCATGCTCGCTAAAGTCAAAGAATGAATTTTAGGAACAATGGAGGTGAAGAGTAGAACACATTTATTGAGAGGAAGAAAGCTTCTGTCTGAAGAGTGACAGAAGGGGTCCCAAGTGGGTGGCCAAGGACTCTGTATTTTCTAGGGACTTTTACAGAGCAAAATCATGAGACCAGATGGCTCAAAGGTGGGGAAAATGGGAATTTGCAAAGTGGGAATAAAATGATCCAGATTTAATCCCTAAGGATTATACTTAAGGGTGTGCTTGTATTTGTCTTGAGATCTGGCCCGCAGCAAGAGGTGTGTCTTCTGTTTTGAGATCTGGCCCACAGCAAGAGGTGTGGGTCTCCTCCAAAGTCATCAGACACCTGGTCCTCTGTGCCAGCTTCCTCCAAGGCCTAATCCTGTCTGACTGCCTATAATATTTCTAACTGGCTCAGCTGCCTGTAACAGAATGGCATGAGCAGGAAGGAAAGAAAATAGCTCCGGCCCTGAATGCATTTAAGGACTTGAAATACGTGTCCATCTTAGGCACCTCCAATGGTTCTTTCATAACATGATTGACAGCATGATTGACAGAGTGCTGTGTTGGGGGTTGACCCCGGGGCCTTGTCCAAGTTGAGGTAAATGAAACAGAGTCAATATTCTATAGCCCTAGTTGTACTAGTTATACTATTCCCTATGAGATCCTGTCCCTTGAAAATCTTTAAGGGTTGCAGAAAGGGTGGAAGTCAAACATTGACTTCTAAAGCTACTTCCTGCTGAATAAGGGCACTGGTACCACCTACAGGGAGACTAAGAAACTCTCAGCCTCCCTGATTTAGCAGGCTAAAGGGAGGCATATTCTTTTATTGAGGGTTTGTTGATGAGCCATAGATGTAGATGTGGGTTTTACTCCTTGGTTCTGGTCATCAACCATAGTGTAACGGCTATTAAACAAGAAGAGGAAAATTTACCTAAGAGACTAAATAAGTATGGTCTAAACAGTAAGATTATGAGAAGCATTAATGAAGGTTATTAACCTCCAGGGCCAGACAAGGGTGTATGTTTCTGTCCAGTTTGCCAGAAGGCACAGTAGAAATTGGTGCCACACAGGGAAAAGAGGTTCATAGTCTCAAACAGAAGGGATTTTCTAATAAACACATGAATAAGCTATGGCAAGTATGAGAATAACAAAACTAGCTACACAGACACATAGGGAGGGACCCTACTTTCAGGATGGTACTAATTTTTTCCTTTATTTGGAGGGAACAAAATGGTTTCCTTACCTGGCTCATCAGGTTGCTTGGTGTTTTTTGAAAAGAAATTTGAGGCCACCCACTGGCTCCCAGGTGTATGAGGATTATGGTCCATTTCTTGGGGTCTCAGGGTGCTTGCTTTTTACACTGGAGAGGTAAATGTAAGGATTTACAAGGGAATACACAATATAAGACATAATTTATAGGATTATTTTATAATATTCACCCAAAAAGTCAAATGCAAAGGAGTGCAAGAGATCTGTCTGTGTGCTAGAGACCCCAAGAACTGCTTAGAGCCTGGATCCCATGGCAGTGTCC
>PVJX010018333.1:0-36701 GCA_004027295.1 Dolichotis patagonum
AACTCTCAGAAGACTGTTAGAAAAGGGTGGACCCATATTATGGTTAACTCTCTTTCTAGCATTAGCAGCAAATCTGGAATCATAGCATGGAAATTCATAATATTAAAAATAAAATAACTCCACATCAATATGTAGCAAACTATTAACAAAAATGAATGTATTTGTTTAATAAATTTGATAAAACCTTCATTTTTCTTAATATGGAAATGGTTTTCTGCTCAAAATTTGCCCAGTAGCCAGCAGTAGCATCAACATTACAGATTGCATCAAAGTACAAAGCAACAAGCTGTGTTAGAAAGCTTTGAATGCAGAGCTCCATTTAAATCTGATATCACAGAATGTATATGTACAATGTTAGGAATCTCCACTACATAGAAATTTAGTCAAGGAGACCATAATATTCATATCCTAGGAATTTCTTCCATCTTCAAAGCAAACTATAAAAATTTCTTTTTGGCAAAAAATATACCACAAAATCAATTCTCTTTCAAAAAGTTGAAGAATATTTCAAAATGCCTCACAAATTACCTGAGAATGGTGTATCTTAAATGATGGTCATTTTCATACTTTTATAACTTAGTTATCTCACTCACGCCCTCACCAAATCTATGTGCATGGTGAGGGAACAAATGAAATGGGAGGCTGAGATAGATCCTGTTAGAGGCAGAGTCTGCCTGTGTCCTCTGAGGACTCAGGCCCATGACCCTGAGAAGGATCAAGAGATCCAGAGCCCGTGGCTGTTCTCTGAAGGCAGCTTCTGCCCCGATGTATATGAGGTCCCTTTGGCTCTGTCCTTGCTTCTGCATGGGAAGGGTGACAGTAAATTTCTTTAAATGAACAAACAAGACCCTTCTATGTGAGACTTTCTGCTTGGATGCATTGGGCACTGGATATTTTATGGGGTGAAGGAAGTGTTCTCCGACAATGGTGAGCCCTGCCAGGAGGTGCAGATGCTAGGAAGGGGGTGAGACTTAGGGGAAGGAAAGATGACTTAAGATGTGCTATGCACTGTACTAACTCCCAGTGATGAATGCCATCATTATGCACGGTGAAGAGGCACTGCTAAAACCAAATGTTAATAAACAAAAATGGAGTATAAAATAGTTAATCACCTTTAAAAACATAGGAAAAAGAGGGACACCAATGGATAATGATATTGTGATGAATGTTTGCATAGAGGTGATGCTCTGATGCTTTCATTGACTGTATTGTTTCTAGGGGATCAAGCATATAGTGGCTGTGGTTGAGTTTTTGTGGCAAATGTCCCTTTTAAACCATGCAAACCACATTTAGATGGGGAGAGTGTGCTGGATTACCAGAATGGGGCCTAAATGCAATCGGAATTGTTCTGAACAGACAGAGCTAGAGGAAAATGAATGCACAGGGAAGACAGGAAGAATGGAAACACAGAAAATAACTGGAGGAACTGGCACAGCCAAAGAGAACTACAGTCTTGAGAAGCTTGGAGAGTGAGCAGAATCTACCCTAAACCTCTGCAGGATGCCCCACCTCCAACACCCCAGTGTGGGCTTAGTGAAGTCTGCTCAGGGCTGTAGACACCTACATCTCAGAAAACAGGCTATTTTATAATGGAATAATCTTTGGTATTTTCTTGTAGCAGTAATTAGGAATTAACATAAATGGGACCCAGAGAAAATCTACACTAATTTGCTCTGAGTGTTTGTCATTTTGTGTTCTATTTATCTAATGTGTGATAGCATCACTATGTGGGATTTAGTATGCACAAAAACACACCCAAATCACCATAAGTGATACAGAATCACAGAACCGTTTAAAATATGCAGTCCACATTTTTGTATAAAATGGCATGATAAATAGCACCTCACAAAGTCTCCTCACTAAACTATTGAGTGGAGAATAGCAAGCTAATGAAAGTGGAGCCCAGAGGTACAGCCTACATGTCTACCCCAGCATGGGAGCCAGTCCTTCTTACCTACTGCTGCAGCTGGTATCTATTTGATGAATCGTTCATGAATCTACAGATACATGATTATCTTTCTTAAATATATGTCTTCAAAATGTCCTTTAAAATTTTCATTTAAAGCAGTATTCTTCTTTAGGAAATAATGTCCTATAATTTATGATGTTAAAATACATGTGATAAAAAACAGCTATTTAACACAGGTTACTATTGCTATCAATTTTGGTACTATCATTTTTATTATATACTCTGTGTTTTTTAAATTCTTTCCATCTTTGGCATTCTTTCTAATACAATATAATATCCTTTCTCTGGCTTGTGATTAAAGTACATAATATAAAATTCAGTTTGGTTATATTCACATGAAATTAAAATCATTTTTGACAATCTTAGGAAAGAGAATGGTGAAATATTTTACAGAAAATATTGATCTGAACAATATTTTACCTACATTTCTATTTAGAGCAAGGATTCTTGTATGTTTCCTGTGACTTGACACAATTGGGGTGAAGAATAAAATGTGCATGTTTCACATTTGAATGACAAATTATAATGATTACCTGAACTACACTTAACAAGTTTTCTAGAACAATAGGCAGCATTGTGTGGTGTTTACACAAGGTGAGCAGCAGTTGCACAAAACTCATACTGAATTGAAAGCTCATTGTAATGTGGTTTCCGTATAGTCCACCAAGTTCAGTGCTCAACACCTTATCGCTGAGCCCTTCTCCTTCAGGCCTGCTTGGTTTCTCTAACTTGTCTACCTTCCAGGATGGGCCTCAGTCTCCCATTCTGACTTTTTGCATTTCCACCTTGAGGTCTTATTTAGAACTATATTCCTTTCTCCTTGCTATTGCTCTAGGTCACTGTCACTCTCACAGATACATTCCTTGTTCCCTTGCAGCCTACTTATTTAACTGAGGCTTTTTGCTCTTTATTCTTTTAATTATATTGATTGTTTTTCAAATACCAAGAAAATTTCTACTTCAGGAAGACACATACTTCAATGTTTATATACCAGTTAAACACATTTAAAATGTTTTTGTGAAATATCTGTGCACCTACTGTTGTGTATGATATTGTTTATTACTGTTCTTTATTCCCAGTAACTTATTATGCATTGCCAAATATTCCCCCAACTTTGAACCCACTTTGCCCATTGTACTTGGTACTCATGAAGAAATTCTGAAAGTTGTCTTTGCAAGTGTCTTTAGGAGGTGCAATAAAGTTACAGTAGATATTGTTACTTAATGTGACCAGTGAAGGCAGGATCATTAGAACAGCTTGGTGCATTGCCATCCACATTACTCACTGCATCAAGGATCCTGTGGCTTCTGGCTCTTCCTTACCGTCAAATGACCAGGAAATGTAAATATATTGAATAGATTCAGGACATAGACTCAGTCATGGTGATGCAACCAGAGGCAATTGCAAGGAGGAATTCAAAACCAAGTAAGAAATTAGCAAGAACTATACAGCAGATAGTTTGGAATTATATGCTGAGTATTTAGCAAAAGATTAACTTAAACATTTTACCGTATTTTTACTGCATCCTGAATACAGTTTTTTTTTTTTTTTTTTTTTTTTGGTACCGGGGATCGAACTCATGACTTTTTGCTTGCTAGGCAGACGCTTAAGCCACTGAGCTAAATCCCCAGCCCCTGAATACAGTTTAGAATAAAGTATGTAACCTATCTATCTCACTCTAAATTTTCTACCTCATTAGGGCTTTTTTAGAGGCATATGTGGCAAACTAAAGTAAATGATTTAATTATATTTGAAGTGATGAGTCTTAATGACTAATATAGACAATCTTGATAATACTATGTGGCTTTTAATTTGATGTACATATTAGCTTAAAATTTCCATTGGTCTTCATGTTTACTATAGATAATTTTAAACAATGTTTCTTGTACATTCTTGTTTTACTTCTTTTTAAATAAGAAAGTCTTAGTGTTTCCATTCTCAATCTCCACTGCATGAAGAAGATAAGGAAATTTTGGCATTGAAGCTAAAGAGAAATCTAGAAGAGGAATCTGAGTGAAGCACTTGATCTAGTAACACATATTTAGCATCAAAATCCAATTTTTCCTGCTTCTGCATTGTGCCTCCCATTGTTTCCCTTACATATTAAGGAAAGCTGTAAAATGTGTACTCATAAAGCCTGGAGCTGTGTGATACTTGCTCACGCATCAAGTGCTTTGCTCATATTGCAGCAGAACTTCAAAGCATAACGTCAGGTACGTGAGCTCAGGTAATAGCCAAGCAGCGGGATCATCAAACACCACAATGTCCAAGGCGACAGATGCAATTTCTGTCTTTTTTTCCATTTTATTTTAAAGAAAATAAGACAAAAGAGGTCAGTACAGAGCAGATCAGAACTGGACAAAATAGGCAACACAATACTCAACATTAAGACAACCGGACATTAACAATAGCTATCACAATATTTCTTGCTCTGCTATTGTTGAGCATAGTTTCAAATAAAATAATATCAAACATAACAAAAACATATAAAACCATTCAAAGAGTGAAAGAATTACAGGGCATTCTGAACTGAGTAACAGAGAATGATCAATGGGTACTATAATATCTCATTTTCAATAAAAAAATTTGTTTATACCTTCACACATATTCAAATCCCAATAAGACACAATGTGATAGATAGAACCAATGGAATTAGAAGAACAGAAGCTTGGTAGGACTTCTAAGTAGGACAGTATTAAATCAGCAATAGCTGTCATAATGTTTTGTTCTCTTCAAAACAGCTGTTCATAGCGTCACGTATAATAAAGTCAAACAAAACAGAATAAAACCATTCCAACTGATGAATGAAAACATTGAAAGGCTTCAAAGCTATGAGATGAGGACTCCTGATTACCAGCAAATCTTATATACTCTTACCAACTCTCATACTAGGGAGACTATACGGTATTTACACATGTGAGTTTGGTGTATTTCACTTATGAGTATGGTCTCAAGTCGTGTCCATTTATTTATTAATATATCAATGTGATCAATTTTTATAGCTGGGTAGTGCTCCATTTTATAGAAATACCACAACTTTTTTATCCAGTCCTCAGTTGATGGGCACTTAGATTGTTTCTAAGATCTGGCTAATACAAATTGTGCTGCTATAAACATGGGTGCACATATATCACTGTGGTATGATGTTTTCAGATTTTCTGGGAATATGCCTAGAAGTGGAATAGCTGGGTCAAATGGGCCCTCCAGACACAGCTTTTTGAGGAACCTCCAGACTGACCTCCACAGTGGTTGCACCAGTCTACACTCCCACTAACAGTGCAGACGAGTTCCTTTTTCCCCACAGCCTCTCCAACACTTGTTGGTAGTGTTTTTTATCTTGGCCAATCTTTCTGGAGTGAGATGGAATCTCAGTGTGGTTTTCATTTGCATTTCTCTCATGACTAATGATGATGAACATTTTTTCATGTATTTATTTGCCATTCTTATTTCTTCATCTGAGAACTGTGTATTCATTTCAGATGCCCATTTTTGAATTGGGTCTTTGAATTTTGATAGTCTGATTTTTTTAAATTCTTTATAAATTCTAGACAGAAGTCCTTTATCTGAGGGACTGTTCATTAAGATTTTTTCCCAATTCATGGGTTTTCTTTTCACTCTGCTGGAAATCTCTTGTGATGTGCAGAAACTCTTTAATAAGATATGGTCCCAGTTATTGATTCTGGCAAGTATTTCCCATGTAGTTTAATTCTTGTTCATGAATTCTCTTCCTACCCCTATATCTTTGAGATTTTTACCCACTTTGTCTTCCAGAAGATTTAGTGTTTCTGTTTTAATATTTAGATCTTTGATCCATTTAGATTTTAGTTTAGTACATGGTGATAGGCATGGGTCTAGTTTTAGTCTTCTGCATATGGATAGCCAGTTTTTCCAGCACCATTTGTTAAAGAGACTGTCATTCTTCCAGCGGGCATGTTTGGCCCCTTTATCAAAGATAAGGTGGTTGAGTGAGTTTGTGGTTGTGGTTGTATCTTCCAATCTATTCCATTGATCTTCAGGTCCATTTTTATTCCAGTACCATGTTGATTTTATTACTGTAGCTTTGTAGTATAATTTCAATCAGGGATTGTGATGCCTCGTGCCTTGCCTTTGTTCCTTAGAATTGCCTTTGTTATTCTAGGTCTCTTCTGGTTTCAGAAGAATTTTAGGAGTGATTATATTTACTCTTTAGGTTTGGCTTAGATGAAGAATTCACCAAATCAAGCTGTCCACCAAACTGTACTTTGGAGACATGGAAGGAGACAATAGTTGCTTTGAGCAAGAGGAGAAATGTTCACTCTCCCATCTATAACCAGAAAGCTGAGTTAAGTCATGCAGAAGGAAAACATGAGTTGTGAGAAAGCAAAACCCATGTAAATGACATATTGAAAAGTTAAATTCTTCTGGACTTTTTCCCCTAAAAGCTTTATGTTTTGGGAAAAAGAGAACAGTAAAGCAAAAATAATATATAACAAATCTAAATGTAATGAATGGTGCTCTACCAATAGTGGTGCCAGTTTGTTTTCAGCTAAGCCTTCATTTTGCCATTGAATTATCTGTTGGTTGGTTTCTATCTGTAGCAAGATGGTGGACTGGTACATTGATGTACTTAATCAAAATATGATTTGAGTCACTGAACATATATGAATCAACATTAGATTTATTTTCTGAGGAAACACTAATGTTCAGTTACCTGAACTTTTTTCCTGTTCCTGTGGATCAGCCCGTGTTGAGGGAAGAGGAGACGCTGAATGGACCTGGACCTCGTTCCCCCACTTGCTCTGGGTAATGGCAGTGCTCCAGGGCAGAAAAGGTCAGAAGGAACAGGGTAGAAGTAGCTGCAGACATGTGATTCCTTCATTTCTTACATACTCCTTGCCTTAAAATGAATGTTCTCCATGGGCAGAGATTCTGTTCAATGTGCTCAAAACTTGTTCTGCTAAAACATATAAAATCATTTCCTGGCATTTTATTGTGTAAACACTGTTTTATGTTTCATTTCAGTTGAATGAAGAATTGCCTACAAGGACTTGGGAGCTCCATTTTTTAAAATACAATACAAAGGAAGAGCTGTGGCATCTGAGATTTGTTGGAGCCAATGAAATTTCAGTGAACTTGACGTGTTCATTGAGAAAGTGATTGAAAGAGAGTGAAAAGTAGTGACAGGGTGATTCCTAAGGAAGTCAACACATTTTCTGATCATTTCTTTTGACATGAAGGAAACAACAGAGGGCTGGTTTAGATGTATAGAGGTGTCTAGGAGACAGATATCCAAGAGAAATATCAAATAAGTATTTAAAATTGAAAAAAGAACCTGAGATAGAGATAGGAGCTGTACACTCTCCTAATTTCATCCAATGCCATAAATATCTTCTCTGTAATGAGGTCACAGGTTTATGTTTCAATAAAACTTTGAAATCATACACTGCCATAACAAGAAATTTAGAAATGTTATTTTTATTTTCCAGCTGACTGTAAGAGATTTCAAACTTTTGTTGAGAATTATAGTTTGAAGGTTACATCTTGACACATGTGGACACATAATCACATTTTGTGGAATAAAGGCATTTTTGAGTTCTCTTTCAGTTATTTAATGCCATGGCTAAGCACGGTGCTATGTCTATCACTTTCACGTTGTTGATGCTTTACACAGGCTCCTGAGGCCAAGGCTGCCCGCTGAGAGCTCTGCTCATAGAGTTTATCAGGAGCCCACAGTGCTGAGTGTCTCAGACAGCTGAACCAAGGAAGGATGGAGTCACAGTGCCAATTCCTCTTCCCTCTTCTCTGAGAGTCAAGTCTGAGGTTTTGAAAAGCAATTATTTAAAAGTGGGCAACAATACTACCTTATGGAAGAAAAAAATTATTTACACCTGTCTGATTTTTTGATAAACTCAGTATTTCTGATTTTGATACATTAGAAATGTGACATGAATTCCTAATCACAGGTGCCTGTGGATATACCTTGAAGACCCAGTCTCCAGGATTCCTAGCTGTGTGTGCAAGAGAGAGGGCCACCATCAGGTCCAAGTCCATTGTCCTTTATTAAGCTCCAAACAGAGAACTATTTGCCCAGTTAGCAGAAGAAACAAGGAGAGGATCATATATTGCTCATTTCTTGGCATCCATCTGGGCCTCTTGCCAGTTGTTTATTCAGAGAAAACACCTTCCATTATGTCCAGTAGAACTTTCCTTGCTAGCCTGGTCAAACTAGCATCACCACTGAATTACTTAATGTTCTTGCCACAAATATAGATCACTTCAGAAAAGAAGTATGAACACATCTCCTATAAGAATTTCCTAATCTTTATAAAATTTTGAAGTATCCCGAGGGGGTATACGCCAAGGAGCACCTGCACCCTGCTGATTTGCATATCGCTTGGTCAGTAACCACAAAATGTTCAGTGATGTTTATAAGGGGTGATATTAAGAGATCCATTTAACCTGAGGCAGAGCTTAGAAAACACAATGGATTTTCAGGCTGTGATTATCATCTTCCTACTGCTCAGTGTCACAGGTATGAAAAAAGCAAACTCAAAACTGAGTCTCTTTTTATTGTAGAAATTGAGATTAAGGCTGGTTATTGGTTACTGTTTCCGTGTATTGTGTGATGTGACATTCCTGAGTCTCTGTTTTTACTAACGTCTCTCATGCCTTTTCAACTCTCCTCCATGACCATAGTGTCCCATGGACAGATTGTGCTCACCCAGTCTCCAGCATCCTTGGCTGTTTCCCCAGGAGAGAAGGTCACCATCACCTGCACAGCCAGCTCCAGTGTAAACACCAACTACTTCAGCTGGTATCAACAAAAGCTAGGAGCTTTTCCAAAGCTCCTGGTTTATCAAACATCAAAACTGGCCTCCGGAGTACCAGCTCGCTTCAGTGGAAGTGGGTCACGGACTTCTTTCTCTCTTACAATCAGCACTGTGGAGGCTGAAGATGTTGCAAACTATTATTGTCTGCAGTGGAACAGTGATCCACCCACAGTGATACAGACCACAACAAAAACCCCATAAGCTCCTCAGGGCCCAGCTGCTTCTTCCTCAAAGTCTATGACATGATTAGAGGCTTTACAGGAGACAGAAACTCCAGATTCTTTTCTAGTAGAGCCAAGGATAATTGGCTTCCTCATAAGAAAGGAAGATGTAGAGATGGGAAAGATGGGATGCGGTGAATAAGGAGGCCCCTTTCTGCATGTACCCGTCCAAAGAAGCCTTGAAGGGCTGCAGTGCAGACCTCTTGAGTGGGACACTGACTCTTAGGTTAAGGTACTGGACTATGGAACAAATGCCCAGGGCCTTGGGGAAACACCACTCACAGGACTCTTCCCTATTTCATTAGGAGCAATGATGGAAAAATAACAGGCCTGTCCCAGAACTGAGTAAATCTTCAGAGACAGTGGCCCTGTTCCAAAGTTCAAGAATGGCAGAGTATGTGCCAACATCAGGCCTTGCTTTTCAGAATGTTGAAATTATTTTATTACATTTATGTTGAATATATATCATGGTATAATTAGATAGGTATAACAAATACAAAAATGATGACAGAATTATCTCATATGTGGTCCCTCCTTGTAATGTCTAACCCTTCTTTTGAGGGGCTGACATCCTGAACAAATATGTGGAAAGCATGACACCTTCACCCTCAGAGGCAGTGGTCTGTGGATTTCTGTCCCAGAGTCACAGAAAGCAAATAAAGAGACTTCAAGTGTCCCACATTGACTACAAAACTAAAATTTCCTCAGACTGTGGATTCAGGGTGCTATAAATATGAGAACACAAAACCACCAGTGGTACCTGTGCTGTTGTGTTTGTATTGTGCCTCTGTGGTAATTTTCCACTGAGGTAGGTGATTAGGGTACAGCAAGAAGGCTAGACAATAGGTCCTAGCCTGTCAATGATGGAGAACTTTCAAATCACAGCCAGGATTTCATGTCAGAAGAGAATGCAAAACACATAGACAGCTAACTTTACTGCTGCCCTCTTGCTCTTGTACAGGTCTGGCTGGGGTGCAGTGTGTACATTCATGGTTTTTACTTCTTTTCATGCTTCAATTTTTCTTCTTTTCCATTTTCTTCCTTTACTTTAAATAGACATTGCAGTTTCATCAATTGTCCCACCTGATTCCTGGAACACTACAGTGAGACCCTGAAACCACTGAACCGTCCAGCAGCCAGTGTGTGCTGTGCAGTCGCCTGTCACCCTGAGTGTTCTGGGAGTTTCTGAAATCTGCACTGGGTCTTCTGTGCTGTTGACACAGGGAGACTGGATCAACTGAATCCCGGCACTCAAGTCTTTCCATCAAATTCCTACTGTGAAATAAGGACATTGAGCAACTAAAATGTTCTTTACTTGCTCATGTTGAAACACAGCTGATCAAGTAAGTGATCCACCACTCTCTATGAGAGCTGACTGTATAGATTTCTGCTGCTTAGACATAGGTCATTTTTAGCATATTTTATTTATCTGTTTATTCTCTGTGTGTGAGTGTGTGCACACGCATGTGCATGTGCATTTATGGGTGTGCGTGTGCATGTGAGTTGTATTACTAGGGTTATTTTGAGAGACATTCTCATTACACCACTGAGTTTCTGGGCTCATACTGTGATTCTCCTGCCTCATTCTCCCAAAGTGCCGGCATTGCAGTTTTTTTGTCCACATATCCAGCTAGTTTATTCAATTGTGCCAAAAGATTTTTCAGTGGTTTTCAAATGAGAATCAGCACAGGAGTCTTCAAACAATTTACAGTGGTCAAAAGAACATGTCCATGATTTCAATGCAACAGCATAAGTCATAAGTTTTAATTTTTCATGAAAACTATATATATGGTCTTTGCTTGCAATTCAACTGGAAATGCATAGTAAAACCCATTTGTGATGTAGGATATATTGTTTGCTGTTAAAAAGAGGAAGTGAGAGAAAACTAGAGACTGTTTTGAAATAAAATTATAGGAACATGCAGTTCAAAGAGAGAAAGATAACTGAAGAGGCCTTGATGGATAAACTATTTGGGAGGATGAAATAGGTGCTTTTCATGAGGAAGTTTAGTGAACCTGGATGATATACATCTTCCATTATGCACTACATGAATTTTGGAGAAAAGAAAATAACTAAGAGAGGCTGTGATTATGTTCCAATGAAAAAGCCTTCCATACAAAATCACACTCTGTTCACTGGCTTATTTCTTCAAAAGAAAGTGAAAGCACAAGTTTGATTTTCAAACATTCTATGATCACACCTCATAAGACATATTTCTAGAGAAACAAGGTCTCTCACCACAGCGATGTTTCTGCCTAGTACACTAACATAATCCTGGTTTTCCCTGACCTCTTCTTACTGAGTAGCTGGCAGGGTGCAGAGGGCGCCCCCTCTCGAGCTTCTCTGGTTAAGTTGGAATGAATGCCATGGTGTGTTACTGGGTTGTGTGTTCTAGGAAAGTAAAACAAATTTGCTTAACTATATCTAAAAATAGGTAGTGGGGAAGAAATCAAAGCAGAAGCAAACTACAGAAAGACCTACTAAGGTAAGATATGTTTGGAGTGAGTATATTTCCAACATATTTGATCAGCAAAGGTCTTCTCACAAGCCTTTTAAAAAGTAGTATAAATTAGTAAAAAGAAGAAGAAGAAAAGAAAAAACTAATTATCAGAAGTTTTCACAAAGATGATCAGCAAACATGCAAAAAGCTAATCAACCTCAGTTGTACCAATTTACAATCCATGAATCATGGAGAAGTGTCCTTAGCTTCACCAGCATTCACTGTTTTTGGAAAACTTGACAGTACCTGTTGTACCTGGGATGAAATTGAATGTCAGTACAGTTTTGATTTGGATTTCTGTGACGGACAAATATGTGAAACATTTTTTTCTTAAATGTACTTGCCTTCTTTTACTTATTCTTTTGATCATTATATTTCCCTTTACCCATTTGGTGATTATATCCTTTTGGGGGATTTTGAGTGTTATGCTTTGGAGTTCTTTTTATATTCTTAATATTAATCCTCTGTTGAAAGATTAGCTAGCAAACTTTTGTGTCCATTCTGTACATGGGCTCTCTACTCTGTTCTTTACTCCATTTTTTCTGGTAGCAGAAGCATTTTAATTTGATGTAATTGCATAAGTTTATTCTTGATATTGCTTCCTGTGCTACTAGAAATCATTCTTGAAATCACTGTATGTGCCTAATACTTCATGTTTTTCTTGATTTTTTGTATCAGTCTCATATTTTCAGATTCTATACCATGATCTTTGATCCATTTTGAGTTTATTTTTTTACTGGGTGAGAATTGACAATGTAGTTTTGTCTTCTATATAAGGATATCCAGTTTTCCTAGCACTATTTTTTAAGACTGTCTTTTGTTCAACATAGTTCTTTGTGAGCAATCAGATGACTGTATTTGTGAAAAAAATTTCTCTGTGTCCTTAATTTTATTCCATTAGTACATATGTTTATTTCTCTGTGTGTACAGTGCTGGTTTTATCTTTTTGCCAATGGATTTATAGTAATTTTTGCAATCAGATATTGTGGTAACTCGAGCGCTGCTCTTTCTGTTCAGAATTGCTTAGGCTGTCTTGTTGTGTGTTTGTGTGTGCTTTCAAATAAAGTTTAGTATTGTTCTTTTAAGTTATGAGAAGAGTGCCATTGGTGTTTTAGTAATGATTTAATTGAAGTCATAGAACTCTTTTCAAAATATGATAATTTTCAACAATATTAACTCAACTGATCAATGAACATGATAGGTCTTTCTATTTTCTTGTGTCTTTACATTTTACTTCTTCAGTAATATATATTATTTTTATCATAGAGTTTTTCATCTTCTTGCTTAGAGTTATTCATAGACTTGCTTTTCATTGAGTTAATTATTGGCATATAAAAATAAGAATTTTCATATGTTGATTATTTCATTTCACCATTTAGTTGAATTTGTTTAGCAGATCTAAAGTATTATGTTGTACAGTTCAGGATCACATCTGCAAATATGATTGATTGACTTTTTACTTTCCTAGTTGTATCCCTTTTCTTTCTTTCTTTTATGTAATATCTATGGTCAAACTTTGAATTACTATGTTGAATAAGAGTAGTAGAGTAATTATGTTTATCTCATTCATGGTTTTAAAGGAAATAATTTAAATTTTTCCTATCCAGTGTATTGATTAGTATCAGTTTCTTGTCTGCAGTCTTAATTATATTGAAGTTCCGTGAATACACACTTTCTCTGTAGTTTCACCATGAAATGATATTAAGTTTTAGCAGAAGATTTTTTCAACATCTATGGAGAAGATCATGTGTTTTTATTCGATTATATTTATTTCAATATATTTCATTTACTGATTTTCATATGTGAAACCTTCCTTGCATCTTGGACTGAAACTAACCTAATTATGGTGAATAATCATTACATCTGTTTGCAAGAATTCTATATAGGGCTTTGTATGAATACTCCACAAAGATATTGATCTGTAGTTTCCATTTATTGTTGAGTCTTTATCTAATTTTGTTATCAGAGTAAAAATGGCTTAACAGAATGAATTTGGACATTTTCCATCCCTTTTCATTTCTGCTTTATCTAGACTACTGAGGAGCCTTTCCAATGATTTTTAAATTTGACTATTGAGCTTCTTTCCCAAACTCTGCTTGTTTTTTGTTCAAAATCCCTATTCAATAAAGTGTTCTTTTATATCCCAAATTGTCTTATTTCATTCAGTTATTTATTTACATACTGTGTCTGAGTTCACTTATGAAATTAAGATTAATAAAATTAGAAGAGAGAATGAATTAAATAATAAAGTTTTTCAGATGTAAAGAAATGCAGTGAGAAATATAAACATTATTAATAAGGAAACAAAAATTGCACAAGAAAATGAAACACTATAAATGAGGAAAATGGGGTAGGCAGATGAAAAGGAGTAAGGTAAAGACCAGAACAGAAATAAAAATACAGAAGCCAAATCTAAACTGGATGGTGATTCTTCATGACTAAGGAATCTGGTTTAGCGGGGCAAATCTCTCATGGGAGGGGTGGATATTAAATAAGAAGCAGCTTAGACCTGTTTGCGTCTTCTGCATGTGTTTCAAACATGATAGGGCTATTTCCTGGCTGAGATCTGCTGTTTCTGAAGGGTAAAATGAGACAATGTTCACTGTGCCCTGGGGTCTACTTTCCTTGGAGAAAGGAAGGGCCTGGCAGTTGACTGACTGGCAGCCAGGAAGCCTTGTCTCCACCCAGAATGGTCACACATAGAGCACACAGGGCAGTGCAATTCATTCTGCCTCTTCTGTCTGGGTGCCCAGCCACATGGCAAATGGCCACACATTCAGCAGGATCTCTTTGCCTGGATATGGAATTGGTGGCCTTTGGGCCATGCAAGGTGAGCATTCAGCCTCCCCAAGGTCCTCAGTGGGCATGGCTATCAGCAGCATCTGTGTGTGGACAGACCATAGCCCATGTTCTGCAGGGTCTGCATTTAGGGATTTGTAACCTGGCACATGTGGACATGTCTTCAGCACAGATGAACACAGACAGTGCACCTGGACATGTGGCAAAGGGCCAAAAGGAAGTGTGACTGCAAATCCCTGAGAGCTCTGAGAGTTGGATGAGGAATTAATTTACCAAGTTCTGCCTTGGATAAGTGGGCATGGAGATCAAGTGCTTTGTAATTATCCCATTCAGGTGCACGCTATTCTCAAACACATGGCTCTGGCTGTTACTTACAGAGGCAAGGGCTGTCACTACTCTCCGTCACTGTCTCTCTCACAGTCTCTGCTCTCTGCTGCTACTGAAACATCCCAGTGACATCCTGTTCCACACTCCCTTTAGTCAAGACTGCATTCTATGGCTTTTTCTGACCATTCGGTCTATCATGGAGTCTACCCTTAGCCCTAATTCTGATGCCTCCAAATCTCCATTGACTCGAGAGGTATTAAGCCCTAATTACAGGACCCCTTTCAGGTGTCATCTCTTAGAGCCCTGTGGGTGTGTGTACAGTTCAGTGTCAGCTTGTCCTTCAGGAGGGATTCCTTCAGATCAAAGTCCTCAGCTGGGGTAGTAGCTTTGTAGGGACTGTGGCTTTCCCTACTGAAAAGATCACCAGCCTGGTTGTAGTGGGAGTTGGCTTGGTTGGCTGTTTCACCTTTTCTGGTATTTTGATAACTGCATTCCATCCAGGAAGCTAAGATAATTAACAATCATTGCATTCATAATTTTTAATTGCTGAATACCCTTTTGGGTGCCGCTGTCACAGATTTCCATATTATTTTTCACTTTGTAATCTTCCTTTGATTTCTAAAGGGTAGTACTGAACTGTCTGTGAATAAAAGAAGATTTTTACATCAGACTTTCAGTTTTTGTTTAGAGCAAGCTTATAGTTGTTTTTCCACAGATTGATAGAGAGTGACTCATCAGCAGTCTTGTGGAAAACTAAAAAGAAAGAAATGTATTGGGCTGGATGTGAACATGGAATAATAATTCAAAAAGAAAAAGGTTTCATGTATCACAATCATGAATCATTCAGAACAATGTGAGCCAATGTGAAAATTATATCCCAGGTTTAGAGACATTTGCTATCACCTGGATTAATGACTAAAGTACAGTCCATGGATAATGTCATCATTTGTCTCACACAGTAGATTGAAACAGGCAAGACAGAAAGTTATTTTCCTGAAAACTTACTTGTATGATAAAAATAATTCTTTGGAATCAATAAAGAACACCAAGAGATAGAGGGTGTGACCCAAAAGATAGAGGGTGTGACCCAAAAGCAAAATATTAGCAAGTGTCTTTTTCTTTTGTAGAGGAAAAAAAAGCAAAACAGAATAAAGGGTAGCAATATTACAGAATTTTAAAAAAGCACACTCAGAAATCACTAGTTGATAAATTACATGTTGTCATCTTACAGATAGTTGTTCAAGTTACAAAATCAAAGCATGAAAAGTGGAAAATCAAACAATGACAGTGCAAATCATTCTGTTCAATGATCCAACAAAAACTTAATTGTATGGCCATCTATCTTACACACTTAAGTATACATATAGTTATAACCTTTAGATCATTTTACTTCCCTTTCTTTATTACAATATCAATTATACATTTTGGATCTTATTACTCCTGTTTTTATTATTTTTACACTAGACATACAATGTGATATCTACAAATGTGAGTCTGATTTATTTCACTTACAGGATTAGTCTCAAGTTGTCTCCAATTACCTATAATAGCCTCAAGATCATCCTTTTTATATCTGAGTAATATTCCATTGTATAAAAATAGCACATCTTTTTTACACACTCTGCATTCTGCAAGTATCTTTCAAGGAGATTAACAAGATCAGAACTGAGATTAAATTTTATACCTGAGACAAAGGTGACTGCATAGCCCATGTATGTTTCATGCAAAAATCCTAAATTGGCAAGCGTGGACAGTCCTTGTGCCTCAACCAAACCCCCAGCCAGAGAGATCACCATAGTGTGTCTCATGAGTGGGCTCTGCACAGATATCTGGGCCTGGACCAGTGCTGGGCTCAGGTTGGGTAGCATATGATCAATTGATGAATACAATGAGTCTTCACTGACATTCAAGCATTAACTTTCTTCTATGTACACGGCTCCCAGGCTTTCTTGGGATGGGCTGGTGATTTGAACCTGCCTTTTGGTCATTCCTTTTGTCATTTTTCTTTATTTCCTTGGTTTGAAGGGTGTTCAGAAGCTTCCTCTGGATGTGTGCACCTTCAGCTCCTGGAGCAGTCTCAGCTAACTGCGGGCACTTGGCTCCCTAAATTGAGAGGCAGAAGCTGGGTGTGGTGAACTGGGGCCAGCACAACATCCTGGGCACAATCACCTGTCGTAAGGGGGTGGATATGAACTCAACTGCTCACAGTGCTGGTCTTAAGCTCTCCTCAGGCCAGCCCAAATGAGCCCAGAGTCCTTGTGTGTGAACTCTGCCTCCTGAACTGAAAGAAGGCAGCTGGGCATGGCCTACTGAGGCACTGAAATCTGCTGGGCCCAGTCCAGCATCCCTGGTAGCTCCCCAGAAACTCAAATGCTGGAAGCGTAGGTCTCCAACTTTCCCTGGTGCACCAGGACTCACCTCAGGAAATCCCCACAACCCTGCAGGCTCCTTGCTCCCTTAATTGAAAGGCAGAAGCTGGGGCCTGGAGAACTGGGGCTGGCGGAACCCACGGGGCACCTCAATTTACATTTTTGATGATTTCTAGCTGTAGCAAGATGGTGGATTGACACACCAATGTATTTAATCAAAATATGATTTGAGCCATTGAATATTAATGAATCTATATTGGATTTATTTTCTAAGGATCCACAAATGTTCACTTACCTGAAATTGTTTCCTGGTCCTCTGGATCAGTCCATATTGAGGAAGGACGAGACACTGAATGGACCTGGACCCCATTCCCCACTTGCTCTGGGTAATGGCAGTGCTCCAGGGGAGAAATTTCAGAGGGAGCAGAGTAGGAGGAGCTGCAGAAATTATTAGTTTATTATACACTCCTTGCCTTAAAATGAATGTTCTGTGTGGGCAGAGATTCTGTTCAGAGTGCTGAAGACTTGCCAGCTAAGACAGTCCTGGCATTGATAGTCTGAATTTTGTACTGTTACATACAAAATCATTACCATGTTATTTTAGAGTTTAACAAATATTTTATGTTTCATTCTAGTTAAATGAAGAATTGCTTACCAGGACTTGGGAGCTCCAGTTATTTCATCTACAACCCACAGGAGGAGCTGTGCATCATAGATCTGTTGGAGCCAAGGAAACTACAGTGAACTTGAGATGTGCATTGAGAAAGAGACAGAAACTGAAGAGTAGTGGCAGGGTGATTCCTAAGGAAGTGATCACATTTTCTAAGTGTGTCTTTTGTCATGAAGGAAACACCAGAGGGCTCATTTGGATGTATTGAGATGTCTAGGAGATAGATGTCTACAATGAACATCAAATAAGTATTTAAAATTGAAAAAAATAAAACCTGAGACAGAGATATGAGCTGTATACTTTCCTAATTCCATCCAGTGCCTTGAATATATTCTATATGCAGGTACCACAGGTATGTTTCAATAAAACTTTGAAATCATAAACTGACATAACAATAAATTTACCAAATGTACATTTTGTTTTTTAAGTGGAGAGTAGCAATTTCATAAGAGATTTGGAAATTTGGTTGAGAATTATAGTTTGAAAGTTACACCTTAACATATGTGAACACATAGTCACGTTTCATGGCTTAAAGGAATTCTGAATTCTCTTTCAGTTATTTAATGTCATTGCTCAGCACGGTGGTGTTTCTATCACTTTTACCTACTTGATGCTTTATAAAGGCTCCTGAGGTCAAGGCTGCCCCCTGAGAGCTCTGTTCATAGAGTTTATCAGGAGGCTAAACCTCTGAGTGGCTCAGACAGCTGAACTAAGGCAGGATGGAGTCACAGCGCCAATTGCTACTCTTCCTGTTCTCTGGATCTCAAAGTGAAGTTTACAAAAGTAGTTATTAAAAGTCAACAATTACATTATCACATGGAAGGAAACAAATTGTTTAGACCTGTCTGATTTTTTGATAAATAAACTCAGTATTACCTATTTTAATACATGAGAAATGTAAAGTGAATTCCTAATTACAGGTGCCTGTGGAGACACCATGAGCAAAACAGTCTGCAGGATTCCTGGCTGAGTCTGCAAGAGAGAGGACCACCATCAGGTCCAAATCCATGGTCCTTTTTAGGTTCCAAACAGAACTCCTTGTCCTGGCAGCAAAAGAAACAAGGACAGGAACTTATACTTACATTTCAATGGCATCCATCTGGGCATCTTTCTAGGTTTTTATGCAGAGAAAACACATTCCAAGAGTCCATGTGGGACTTTCCTTGCTAGAGTGGTCAAATTACCATTGTCACAGAATTTCTTAGATACTGTTCTTGCCAGAAATGTAGATCACTTCAGAAAAGAAGTGTGAATACATCCCTCTACTGACAGAATTTCTAATTTTTATGTAAAAGTTTAAGTGTCACATGGGTGTATAAGCCAGGGAGCACCTGCACCCTGCTGATTTGCATATCACTTGCTCAGAAACCACAAAATGGTCAGACTTCTATTTAAGGGATGATATTAAGAGATTCATGCAGCCTGACGCAGAGCTCTGCAAACACAATGGATTTTCAGGCTCAAATTCTTACCTTTCTACTGCTCAGTGTCACAGGTAAGAAAAAAGGAAATTCAAAACTGAACCTGCTTTTGGCTATAGAAATTGAGATTAAGGCAGGTTTGTGGTTACTGTTTCTGTGTATTGTGTGATATTACATTTGTGTGACTCTATTTGTAATAACTTTTTTTGTCCTTCCTCCATGACCATAGTGTCCAATGCACAAATTGTGCTCACCCAGTCTCCAGCATCCCTGGCTGCTTCCCCAGGGGAGAAGGTCACCATCACCTGCATAGCCAGCTCCAGTGTAAACACCAACTACTTTAACTGGTACCAACAAAAGCCAGGAGCCTCTCCAAAGCTCCTGGTTTATCAGACATCAAAGCTGGCCACAGGAGTCCCAGCTCGCTTCAGTGGAAGTGGGTCAGGGACTTCTTTCTCTCTCACAATCAGCAATGTGGAGGATGAAGATGTTTCAACCTATTACTGTCAGCAAAGGAGTAGTAATACACCCACAGTGATACAGACCACAACAAAAACCCCATCAGTTCCTCAGGGCCCAGAGGAGCTGAGTCTTCCTGAGTCTGATATGATTAGAGGCTTTACATGAGACAGAAACTCATAATTCTTTTCTGCTGAAGCCAAGGAATTTTGACTTTCTTCAAGAGGAAGGGAGATGCACAGATTATAAAGATGGGATGAGGTGAACATAGAGGCTCCTTTCTGTACCAGCCTGTCCAAAGAAGCCTTAGATGTTTACAGTGCAGATATCCTAAGGGACACTGATTTTCAGGTTAACATACTGGAGTGGGGAACAAATGCCCAGAGCTTGGGGAAATCCCACTTCCACCACTGTTCCTATTACATGAGGAGCAATGATGGAAAACAAACAGGCCTGATCCAGAACTGAGTGGTTATTCAGAGAGAATAAACATTTTCCCAAAGTGAATAACTGCAGAGAATGATCCAAAGAGATAAAGAAGGTCACTTCAAGAGGAAGAGATAACAATCATAAATAGATATGCACTGAACTCCAAAGAGATAAAGAGATAAAGAGATAAAGAAGGTCACTTCAAGAGGAAGAGATAACAATCATAAATAGATATGCACTGAACTTGAGAGCACACAGCTATACAAACAAATATTAACAGAAATCAAAAATCAAATAAGTGATAGCACAATTATAACAGGAGACCTTAACATGCCAAGGGACAGATCAACTAGACAGAAAATCAGCAAAGACATAACAGAACTGAATCACACCTGTGAACAAATGGACTTGGTGGACAAATACAGAGTGTTCCACTCAACATTGGAATATACATTCTTCTCAGCAGCACATGGGATGTTCTCTAAAATGGATCATGTACTAGCACACAGAACATTCTTAAACTGATGCAAAAGAATTGCAATTATCCCATGTATGTTATCGGATCATTGTGCCATGAAACTAGAAATTAATGATAAAAGAAACTACAAAAACCCCACAAATACATTTTACTGGAATCTGTGGAATGCAATGAAAGCAGTCCTCAAAGAAAAATTTATTGCGGTGAACTCCTACATCAGGAAAACAGAATAAACACAAATAAACAACCTGATGCTACACCTCAAACATTAGGAAAAGAAGAGCAAGTCTAGCCCAAATCCAAAAGAATTGAGGAAATTATAAAGGTCAGAGCAGAAATCAGTGCAATAGAGACTAAGAAAACAATACAAAAAAATCAATGAATAAAATAGTTTTTTCTTTGAAACAATAAATAAAACTGACAAGCCAGTCACCTCCTGAGCAGGAGTCTCTCCCAATCAGGACACAGCGCAGATGTGAGGGCCTCAGGTCAGCTTCTGGGGCTCCTGCTGCTCTGGATCCCAAAAATGGAAAGAGAACAATGGAAATTTCCACAGCATAACATGTTCAGTGCTGCCTGATTCTTCAGAAATGCTCTTTTCATCAAATTCAGTTGTGTGAATGTTTGCTGTTTTGTTTCAAGTGATAGGTACCAGATGTGACATCAACATGACCCAGCCTCCCTCCTCCATATCTGCATCAATAGGATAAAAGGTCTCCATCAATGGGAAGGGGTGTCAGGACATAGGTAAATGGTTATCATGCTATCACCAGTAACCAGGGAGAGCTCCTAAACTTCCAACGTGCTGTGCAACCACTTTGGGATCTAGAATCCCACCAAGCAACATTCATTGGCAGTGGGTTTGGGACAGATTTCACTCTCAGCATCAGCAACCTGGATTCTGAAGATGTTGCAACTTATTACTATCTACAATATGCTAGTTCCCCTCCCACAGTGATACAATCCATGACATAAACCCCCAAAGGAGCAGAGTGTGTGGCTGGCCTTCACCACCTGGTCTTTGCAATGTCTCAAAAAAGTGAGAGTTTTTTCAGATTCATCCAGGCTTTGAATGTACTGGGAAATCTTGGTAGAAAGGGCTGGGAAGCTTCTTTGCACTGCAGGTTTCTCTTTTTCTTCTCATCCCCAACTGGAAAGACCTGAGAAACCTCTGTTTATATAAGAAATGGCAGAGTTATTTATAGCTGAATATTAGAGATGATGATGTTGTTTGGAAGTGAAAAAAGTAAATAATGCCAATGTACATATTGAAAGTAAAAATTATCTTTCTAGGCAAAAAATCTAAGCCATAGCTTTTAAAAATTCTAGGGTCCATTTCCAGAAATGCAGTGACATAGTTTAGGAATTGTTTAGCGATCCCCTCTCTCATAATCCAGAATCATTTGCCAATTAAGGCAGACAGAGACACTGCCAGAGGTGACTGTAGAATCAACAGGTGCGGTGCTGTATTCAGGTGAGAGCATCCTCACCCCACATCTACGCTTTTTCACTTGTTGGCTGCATGTTTACGGCTGTCTTTGCTCTTTATATTTATATCAATCAGTCTTCAAACATCAAGTTGGCCATGCATTCCAAGAATAAATTCCAACTGATTGAGATACATTTTTCAAGTTTATATATCAATCTAATAGGTTTAAAATGATTTAGCCAAATATCTGTGTATTTATTGTTGTGTACAATATTAGTTTACACTTTTCTTTATTTCTAGTAACTTGTTACACATTCCCAAATATTCCTCCTTTCCTTGACCTCACTTAACCCACCATTGTTGGCCTCATGAAGCATTTCTGAAAGTACTGTTTTACACGTGTCTTTGAGATGTGAAATAAAATTGCCATGGATACTCGTCTCTAGGTTACCAATAAAAGACAGGATTGTTAGAACATTATGATGTATTACCATCCACATTATTCACTGGACCAAAGACCATATTTCTTTCAACCCTTCCTCACTGACAAGATGTCTAAGATATTACTGAACTCATTTAGCAAATCAGTTCAATCATCACAGTGCAAACAAAGACAATCACAAAGAAAAATTCCAAATCTGAGTAAGAAATTAGAAAGAACTATGTGGCTAGTGTTTAGGAACCATATGGGGACTACTTGCTATGAGACTAATTTAAACATACACTGTTGTATTTTTTATCACATACTGAACATATTTTAGAATAAAATATGTAACCTATGAAGCTCATCTAAATTCTCTAATTCATTTGGGCTTTTCTGGAAGTCTTTGTGTGGCCAAAACTGTTTATTTCAGAGATTAATCTCCTTGCAGTGTACATTAAAAATCATTAAAAGATGGCTCTGTTTCTTCTCTGGGTTGATATGTTACAGAAAAAGCTCAAAATAAATGATACACAACAGAATATAGGCAGACATATCTTTTGCAAATGGGTAAGTTACCTATTAATTGGGGGAGGTGTGAGGAAATGTAGTAGAGACAATTGGAAATTGAATTGAGATAAGCTTTGTACGGGAATCACCTCTCCATGAGGAATGTGTTCATTATGTCCTGCAAAGATATATAAACAGAACACATAAACTGAATAAAACCTGAATGAGAATTTCTTTAAATACTGCCAAACATAACACTCTTTTACCAGTTTACAATGAAAGAAAATGAATTTTTAGTCAGGGTGATAGTATGTATTGCATATCTAACAGAGGACTAACAAATAAGGAAGAAAGAACAATTAAAATCAGAACATATTGATGCCTACCTAGCTCACATTGTCCATCTTAGCCAGTGTTGTGGCTGATATGGAAAGGATGCTCTAGAATCATTGCATCATCAACACTCACTGCACTGGTGCTCAGTGTGGGCCTTCCTCTGTTGAGAAATGAGAGATAAACATGTCACAAAGAAGAAGAAACTTAAGAAAAATTGATGCTAATAAGTTTTCTTCCCATTTTGACTTCCCATCTTTGTCTGCCTATTATTAGCAATTTTAACAATTCTTAATTTTAGCAGTTTTTTTATTCTCCCTTAGTTTTTTAGAATGTTTGAACTGAAAGTAGAAAATGATGCACTTATTTGGTCAATGCTGCCACTAGAAATTTATGCAATATTTGACTCTTTCCAAGATCTATTTTCTCCATTTGTATTTAGATAATCAATGTATTCTCTTAGGCTTATTTTTATGGTTAAAAGTTATTGCAAAAATGCTCAATAGCATAGAAAATATAATACAAAGTTGATATAAGAGAAAGATAGAGGGTTCCTATAAGAGAGGCATATGGTTGTACAACTCAAACATTTAAGAAAACTGAAATATATTCAGCAATAATAAAGGAAAAAGAGATCAGAAGTGATTTCCTGATCTGTAAATTGGACGGAGTATCTCTGTGAATGAGCCTCACATCTTAGTGTGGTATATAGGGAATATAGATGGCTCAGAATCACTGATCTCTTCATTCCTTTAAAGTTCTCTGAATACTAGTCCAGCAATGAGAACCACAATAATTTTTCCTGTCACCAAAAATGTCAACATGCCCCACATTGTCATTGCATTTCTTCAGAGGCAAAGCATTTTGAGTGAATAACATAAATTATGAAATTGTAACAAGTACACAACAAGCCAGTGTATCTGGGTTCATGAAAATGATAAAATCCAGGACAAGGAAGCTTAGAGAAGGCTGTAGAAATAGAGGAGCAGCCATTGCCTATCTAAGGGTCTATGTGGGTGCTGTGTATAAGGAGGAAGGAGAGGAGCAAGTTAACTGCCACAAGTGAAGCCTGACCTGGGAAAACCATCAATGTGAATCACATGGATCAATGGGAACTAAGAAGACTTGAAAGTCAGTGAGACACAAGGCTATTGACATAGTGGATAGAGCAGAGAACATTACAGAAAAAAATCAAGGAAGTGTTAACAAATATTTACAAAAATGAAATGATTTCAGTATGTCCTCTCAAAATTTATATGTTGGGAGAATATTGCCCAAATCCTTGAGTTAATTACAAATGATGATGCAAACTTGGGGAACTAATTAGGATCAGATGAGATAACAAGGATGAGTTCCTCGTGTGACCCTAGTAGAGGGAGAGAGAAGAAGCTAGCTGCATCTCTCCATGTTACACCCTCCAGTTTGACACGATGAAGCAATAAGTTCTCACTAGGTGCCAAACAGAGGTTGATGCCATGCATTCAAATTTTCAGCTCTAGAAGTGTAACAAATAAATTTCTTTTATTTAAAAAATTTACACTTGATTTTCATTATAAGAATAGAAAATATAGTTTAGCGTGATGCTTCAAGCCTGTAATCCCAGCATGCAGGAGGCTGAGGCAGGAGCATCACTGCAATTTCAAGAGCAACCTGGGCTACAAAGTGAGCTCAATAGCAGCCTGAACTGCTTTAAGAGACCTTGACTCAAAAAGATCAAAAGAGAAAACAACAGAAAAAAATAAAGAACCAAAAGTGGACCAAGAGGCAAGGTAAGAAATGATGTCAGAGAAAAATATAAATATGAGGACTCAGTGAGAAGGTTTCTGGTTCTGGTACTCACACACATCCTGTGTATTTCCTAGGCTTCCTCCTTGATGCAGATGTATTTTAAGAGTCTTATGTTGTGTAACTTGAATATAATAAGAACTCTAACATGAGGAGGCCATGAGAACCCAGGGCCATGTTAGGCAACAGTGACTTTATTTTCTGTAGGTGCAGGAAACCACAAGCCAAGACTTTCGAACTCTGCCCTAAATGATTCTTTTGAACCAGACCACAGATGCTGCCCGCTATGCAGCTGTGTAGAGAAAGCAAGATATCTGCAGAGCCTCACTGGGCACTCTCTCTGGGGATTGTACTGATGAACCAAATCAGTATGTATAGATTTATATGGGGGAACACAGTAGGTTTTTTTTTTCCAGAATCACACTGAAGGTTGACAATGTAGGGAAGAAATAAATCTATAGCAATTCCCACAGAGCCCAGGGCATCCCAGGAAATCCCTCAGCAGCTGTTCACTGGGATGCATGTGGAGCTCCTGTAGTGTTTTTTCAAGAACCAAACTAGGTGATTCCTCCCTCTTAGGAGGCTCTACAATTCTCTGAAGATGGTTGCAGCTGCCTCTTCTGGGACACAAGCTGTGAGGTCATTGTGTAACAACTGCCCTCAAGACTTGAGTCATAGAGAGAGAAAAAGGCTAGAATTAGCTTGTTATCCAATGCACTGAAAAACAAGAGATAAAGCAGAAAAGCTCACCTCTGCAGTAGGCGAGCTAGAGATTAAATATTGCTGTGAAATTTATTTCATGTTACATTGCAAACTCAGGCTTCTCATTTTATTTCTTTGATTTGGTTTCTTTCCCTCCTTTGAGACACAGAGCAGCAGGTGAACAACAGCTGGAACACCAGGAGTACATTGGTAGGTTCACAGTTGTCTGAAATTTGCTTTTAGAAATTATTCAATTCCAACTACATGTTGTTTTACATCACCATATTTGTGACAACTTTTGTATGGAAATAGAAGACATACAATATAACTTTCACGAATAGTAAAACAAAATTATAAATTGCAAAGTATAAAAACGTGTTATACTGAGCTGTTTCAGTACAGTGAAGGGCCCTTTTATTGAGTTTTCCAGCTCCATGGCCCATGAGGTAGAAGTGTGAAGAGGCCCAGCTCACAGTGGAGGAGGTAAGAAGTGACCCTTCGAAGACTGGAGCTGTGCGCTCCAAGGCTTCTGGATTCCATTCTAGCTGTAGTGTCAGAAGGTGTAGAAAATGAAAACTAAAGATGACTTTGACCTCACTTATGGAAGGTAAAGTATAGAAAATGCGTAAGCATTGAGTAATGGAAAAGGACAGATAATCAATTTAAAACACAAGACATGGAAAAGAAACACAGATAGACACATCACCATCAAATGAACAAAACAATTATATCACAATTCTTAGTGTTGCATAAAACAATAGATTTTTCTTTTATCTCAAAGAAAAATGGTGAAAAAATGAAGCATAAGATTGGGATTGTCAGTTTTTATGAAACAGATAAAAGAATCTTTACTAGCCCAAGTATCACATGCGTTCCTGAGTTAGTCCTGTGAGAGGAGCTCTCTGACCTGCAGATCCTCCTGCTTCATACAGAGCCTGGATCTACTAGTCAAGAAAAGAGCACAGAGGCCACTGTATCACAAAAGGAAAAGCTTCAAGGCTACTTGACTGTCTACACTTTAGTTCCTCTCCCTCTACCCTTCAGTCCTTCTCCCTTTTCTCCTCCTCCTTGTCCTGCTCCTCCATCTTTTCTTTTGAGAGAGGATTTCCCTAGGTTGCTCAGGCAGGCTTTGTACTTCCAGACTCAGACAATGATCCTGACTCAGCATCTTCCTGAGTGCTAGCACTACAGGCACATACTGCACCACACAGTGGAAGTATTCTTATTGTTTTTTTTTTAATTTGGTGCTGGAGATAGACCCCAGGACCTCACACATGCTATGCATACTGTACCATTAAGCAACACCCCTAATCTGAGTGGCAATATTTTACCTTTCTAGCCACAATAAAAACTAACTACAAATTTTACTCTGACCCCACACTCTAGCCAAACATATTAAACAAGATTACCATCTGAGTTTCTCCTATTTATTTAACTTTTTTGAAGTGAAGCCATTGCTGGTACACTTCAGGTGGACCAGATGATAGCATTCAATATAAGAAATGTGTACCCATACATTGTGTTGCTGCTTCATTATTTTTTCCCATTCCCCCATTTCTCTTCGACCCATCTTCCTCTTCTAATGTTACAAAGCTGTTTCCATTTTTTCCTCCTATTCTGTTTTTTTTCCCCTGGTCTCTTCTTCCCTTTTCCACTTTTCCCTCCTTGTTTCCTTCTCATTTGAACATTTGCTTCCCATCTCCCAATATCTATTGCACATTTTTGTGTTTACTTACACTTTTGTTTTCTTGTACCAGAGAAGCAATGCAGCAAACATATGTGTAAGTTGTTGCTCACTGAAAATGTGGTCTCAATGTGTATGTGTTTAGGTACAATTGTCTCAAGCCTATGCCACCCAGATTAAGGTATCTTGACAGTCATGTACAATAGCAATGGAAAGCAAATTGGCCAAATCCACAGCATACTGGTATCAACAAAGCATCAGAATGAGACGCTCCATCCAGTTTGCAATATCAGGCACCACTGCATGCAGGGCAAGAGTCACTTTATTTAGTTCCTGGTAATCCACAATTCTTCTCTATATCCCATCTTATTTCTACAAAGAAGATAACAAGGAGTTGAAAGGTCTCTGTGCAGGGTATATCAACCCTGCATCTTCTAACTTCAACATGATCTGCTGAAATAGCCTCCAGGTGGCCCATAATGCTTCATGTACACAACCCTGTAGCCTGTGGGAAAGCCAGCAGTGCATGCTCTGGATGCCTTTCAGCCTATGGTTTTCCTCACGAGAACACACAACCTAAACTTTCCCTGTGTGGTGCCCAGCTGAGCACCAGTAAGTATCCACCCCCATTATGTTTTCAGCAACTGGGGGAACACATCACATGGGTGTGATGGCAAGGGCCCGATACCCAAAGTCACCCAGGCCTGCTCTATCTTTGCAGACCACAGCTCCATGGGAGCTTCCTTTCTAGACAAGCTCATAACATTTTTGAATCATTCTCTTTTACTCTTTGCTCTTGATTCTCAATGTACATCTGGATAAAAGCCCACAACTGCAGCCACGTCACAGCTTCCACATTAGACTGCCTTCAAATGTCTTCTCCAAGATGATTTAATCAGCTGCCTTTAATCTCAGTCTCATGATAAGTCTCCGCTCACGAGAAAAAGACAGAGAAACTTTCTGTCAAGCCATAATGTACATCACCTGAAGTCCTAAAACCAACACTGTCTGTCTGCCAGCAGAAACCTCCTGAGCCAAGACTTTACCAGCTTTCTGATCATCAGTGCACTTATCAGAATCTCCCATACACTACAGTCTGAAGCATTTCAGCTCTACTTTTTCAGCAGCTATCTACAAACATATCAGTTTTTTCCCATAAAAGCCAAAGCTCCTGAACCACATGATCCCATACAGTCACAGCAAAAACTGCACTTCTATAGTGCAAGTTCTTAGTAACTTTTCTTATTGTTGAGACAAAAATACTTCACATGCAATGGTATCGGGGGAAGATTTTTAGCTCACAGTTTGTAGGAGTTTCAGTTCATAATTGGCTGGTTCCAAGGCAAGGCAAGATAGAACATGGCAGAGAGGTAAAAGTTCAAGGCAGCAGAAGACATCAAAATCAATACCTGACGCTAACAATACCTTTCTGAACCTTTTATACTTTATCCAGGCTGCTGGGATTTGGGCAGAAACAATGCAATGAGTGGGCTGAGCCAGGAATCTCTCACCCTTACTCCAGGACACCTGATGCAAACCACACCATCAATCAGTCACCAAAGACTCAGCCACCTACAAGAAAAAACCTATGTATAAACACATGAGGCTCTAGGAGGTGATGGTGGGGTGAGAGACATTTAGACACACAGCATAACACCATCTAACTTACCCATGACTAGGTCAGCCAGCAGGTCCATCGAGTTCTGGTGCCAATGTCACAGCCTGCTCCTGTGCAGAAAGCTGCACTCACCCTGAGACCCCTTTCATTTCTTCCTTGCCCGGTACAATTTTCACAGAATTGACTTTATTTTGGCACTTCAATTTCACATACCGGCCTCCAGCCTGGCCAAGCCATCCACAGCACTGTGGATCAGGTGACTTGGAAAGAGGGCTAGAAGGAGTGTTGCTGACCAGAATGCACCAACTGACTGAGTCATTGGGATCATTTTCTTCATTTCTGAAGAAGACAGTGCTTCCCACTCCTCAAAACATGACCTCCTCAGCAGCAAGCCACTGCTCAAGTTAATTCCTCCTCCATGCACTGCTGCTGGTTGACATGGTTAACAAGAACATCTACCTCTTGATTTCCTGGCAGAAGAGTATCAAAACAGCCAAGCTACCCACCCTGCCATCCATCTCATGATGAGAGATTTAGATATCACTTCCAAGGTTTGCAAGGCATCTCCAGGCTCCAATGGGGTGTATCCCAGTCCTCCATGGACTTCCAAACTACCAAGAAGGTGGCCACAGGTAATCATGGCAAGGCCAGTGGTCACTTACCAGACGTTTCCTGGGGCTCGCCCTTGCTTTCAGGTGCTGTTTCCACAGCCACCAGGGGAATGCTCTCCTCAATATCCTACAGTACAATACTATAGTAGTTGTCTGCTCACTCTGGAGGCCCAAGGAAGATTTTCCTGGCTGAGGATTCAAGGTTTCAGAATGCAAATGTGGAAGACATCAGCACAAACAGCAGACAGCCTGGAGCAGAGCAGAGGACAAAGCCACTTGCATCTTTGCTGTATATTTCTTTTCTTGATTGTTTGGGTTTAGTTGTTACTGTTTTTTCAGCTTGGTTTCTTCCTTAGTATATGTTTATAGTATATAATATTTACATTCCCTGTAGGAAGATGATACATGTAAATGACACATCAGAATTTCTTTTTCATTCCCTTTCTCTTTCCATTTTTTTTTCCTTTCATCAATTTCTTGATCCACTTGCTATTTCATAAAGATAAAAATCATATGTATGCTTCTACGTAAATAATATCATACAAACCCTTTTCCATCTTCTCATGTCAGAGTGAAGTTTTACCTTGTTAGTTTCTTTATTTCTTTTTTTTCAGTTTAATTAAAGTTTTTGGTACAATGCACGTATATACAATGATGACATTCATCATAAAGAATTTGTCCCTGTACACAATATACCTTCTTTTCCTGCCCATACCACTCCCCTGCTTTGACCCCTCTTCCCCTCCTGATTTACAAACCTTTGTTTCCATTTTGTGCCTCTTTTCTCATTTTTCCTTTTCCTTTCCACTCTTTCCCTTTTATCTTCCTTAATATTGTGTGTTTCTTATTCATGTTGATATCAACTGTTTACAGTCTGCCTTCTGGCCTCACTGGAGCATGCATATTTTCCAAGGGTTCAGATATGGTTATATAATTGTCCCCTGTTGGGTACCTGCACTGACAACAGACTTGGGTCCTCATGCCAGTCCAGAAATGTGCTTACATGTCCCAGTTTTGAGTCAGTTTGAGTGCTTCCACACACGTGTTTATTGCTTTGAGAATTTCTAACTTTAGGGAAGTTTCTTTCTTATATTTCTGTTTAAAATAGACAAGGAATATAGTTCAACATGAGAAAAGGTTCTTATAACAAAGGTTGAACTCAAGACATGGTGGGCATGCTTCTAACCCAAACATTCAGAAGAGTAAAGCAGGATAATTACTGTGTGTTTGAGGTACTGCAAGTTCCAGAGAAGTGTCACTATAGCTGAAATCTGGATGCTTACCTGGGTACACACTACAGATAACAAGATGCAGCTGAAGCTTCCATTAGCCTAATTGCTCCCACCTCTGCTTAGCCATTCCTAGCAGGCTGGTCTCCTGCATGTGATGCCAGAACAGAGGGTGGCTGAGAGGAAGGAGCGGTGCAGTAGTGAAGGGGAGTTCCACAGCAGAGACAAGCTGGCTGGCTAAGAAAATGAAAGTGAGTCTGTGAGGAAATCTTTTTCTCAAGGAGTTTTAAGGGGCAGAATTCAAGGACTGAAGAGCAGTGCTCTGTCCATTTATTGGACGTTCTGTTGCCCCAGTCTAGTGCTCATCTTATTATGCAGTTGCTCTCTCATTTGTTACAGGATGTTACCAGGTATAACCTTTGGTTTCCTCAGGCTGGCACACTTAATGTAGACAGTTGGGATTTAGGTGGCAAAGCTTTGGAGCTGCTCATGGTCAGGTCTCTGTTATATCCCCTGAAATATTCCCCACATGGATCTTTGTCCATTTATTCTTTGTCATTTCAATAGTACTAGTTTCCGTGTTATCACTTTAAAGTATGAGGAAACCACACACCCTATATCAAGGCTATAAAAAGGCACCTAGAAGGAGCCCTACCCATGATCCTTACATTTGATATGGAAAATTTACCAAAGGACAGTTTTTTCCATACCCCAACAAACTCAGCATTTTGATAAGTATATGAATGGGTTTGAATTACAAAGGCTTTGGATCAACTTAATCCTTGGGTTTAGAAAAATTCTCATCTTGGCATATATATAGAGAGATGAGGTTCTTCATTATTTGTCTAATTCTTTTACTGATACTCTGCAACCTCAAGAGTAAACCCAAAAACATGAAACAGGTGCAACTTCCCTTCACTTTGTCTCAACTTCTGCTGTTACAAAAAAGAAAACTAAAAGCAGCAAGAGGAGATGTGGGACACTAGCTATGAATTGTACTCCCCATATGGTAATCCCTTTTCCCATCCTCCTGGCAGTCTGGAAAGCTTATATTTGTAATTCCGTGACACATTATTGAAATTCCAGTGAGCTAATTCCAATCTCCAGTACAACCCACAGAAAGAATAAACACACTAAGACACTAACACATATGAGCCCAATCCAGGTGAAGATTCATGGAACAGAGGCCTTGATTCAAGGCCTCAGCCAGAATTGATTTTCTCATGAAGGGATTGGCTCCAGGATGAGTGACCCTGAGAACAGTGGAAATTACATGAGTAATATGAGCTGAACTGGCCAGGTGGGGAGAAAGTACCTCTGCAAGATGCAGGGAGAAAAGTATACAGAGAGGACAATCTGCATAACTCAGTTGGAGTAGCATTTGCATGATTTAGGAGACTGTTGCTACAGGTTGTGATATGCAAACTTTTGTACCCTGGGAAGTCATAGCTTCTTATCTTGTGTCTGAAACCCAGTTGACATTCCTGGAGGTTTGTGGGTGTGCCATTCTGCTGTGCTCACCTGTTTATAGGGAACATGATGTGAGAAAACGGGAAACTGTCAGCAGGCTTCAAGGATTACATCTCAGTACCACAGCTAGCTTTATTTGCATTGCTTAGAGCCAAGTGACGGGAGAAGGAAATAGCTTAAGCAGCTCTGTACATGTCAGTACATGGAGATATTTAACTGTGGTGGAAGTGATAGTTCTGCATTCCAGAAGAGCCATCCAGGTAGCCTTCTACAGGCAAGAAGGATCAAGGCCTAATTGATCTTCCCTGTGAGAATAAAAGAGAAGAACAGCAAGCTTTTCCCACTTTGGCAATGTGCACTCATCCTGGCACATGGCAAGATCCACAGAAGAGTCAATATAGCTGAGATTTGGATGCTTGCCTGTGTACTTTCTATTGATAACACAACACAGATGAGTCTTCTGTTCAATGAATTGCTTGCTCCCTTTTTCTAAGTGAATAAATGCAAGGTGAGCCAAATGCTCAGGACTCTTTGTTCACTAGAGGCATAAGGTCCTTGGCCCCCTCATCCTAAAATATCACTGTGTCTTGCTCCCTCCTGATTAGCCGTTTCTAGCAGGTTGGTCTCCTACAAGCGTGAACTTAAATAAGTTTCACAGTGAGGAAGTCACTCTTGTATGTTTCTCTGTTAGAGAATATAGCATTCAAAATAAAATAACATTCCCTACCATTAGGCCAACAATCCATGGCCATCCTTTTTTCATAAATTTTTCTGCAGGAACTAAGTGGCCTAGAAGCTCTGTCTTCCCCTAGAAATATCTTCTCCCCTGGTAACAGAAGGAGGACACTCCCTGAGTGTCCCTTCTCTTGGTTCTCTAATCAAAATGTGTGGCACAAGGCAGAATCATATCATCCTGGGGGGAGAGGAGGAACCCTGTCCCAGAAGGAGCAAAGGGCCAAGGGTTTAAAAGTTTGCTCCAGGCTGGATCAGTAACAATATCTGAAAAGAAGATGAATAAAACCTCTGCACAGAAAGATTGTTTAATGGAAGCATTTATTTCCTGCCAGGACCCTCTCCCATCAGGTCTAGGCACCTCTGGCCTACACAGTCACAGAACTATGTAGAAACACCTCACCTCAGTTCAGGACCCTCCTCTGCACCTAGACTAGCCAGGGTCCTGGTGCAACACAGGATTTTTGGCCTGATCTCTGTGAGTAAGTTTCAGTTTTGGATAAAGAACTGAAACTTGTGCTCACCTTTTTCACCTTTTCAATTTAATTTTGTGATTTATACTGTACACAACCCTGGAAGTAACTATTTGGGACTTGTACTTTTATACATCAGGTGATTTCTGATTATCCTAGAATTTGGACGAGGTTTGTTTCTTTTGTTGGTTTCATTTTGAGCCCAAAGAGGAGTTACTGACTCCCCTGGGTCTGAGACTCAATTTCACAATCCCAAGGGCAGGCAGAATCCTGTCAGGGTAGGAGAAAGTCTAGAAACACTAGCTGCACAGGATCCAACTGCTTTGGGCCTGTAGATGGAGCCAAGCCTTATCTTTGGAACAGGAAACTCAGAGCCCCAGGGTTGAAAGGAGAAAGTCCTTGACAGAGCCCCCCGGCAGACGCCTGGGGCTCCATCTGAATCACTGAATGGGACACTGGTGAAATGCTATGTATGTCATCATAACAGTGTATGAGTTCATCTAGTTGGTTTCTGATGTAGCTCCTCTGGTATTTCATGCTGATAGCAATGACAGATGTGAGATTTCAGATTGCAGAAAGTAACACTGCCTAAAGTTTTATGTGTGTTTTCATTGGTGAAAAATAATACAGGTTACATTTTAAAAGAGAGAGAGAAAATAGAAACATGGAGAAGGAATGGAAGTGCATACTGTAAATCACAGCATTCTGGGAGGCAGGTAGATAGAAAGTTTGAGCCCAGCCTGGCGTACTTATTGATGTAGCAAGGCCCTGTATCAAAAAGAAAAAGAAATGGAAAAAAGAAGTCTTCCTTCCCCTGCATGATGGAAACTCCATGGCTGTGGCATCCCAGACCTCCCTGACAGTTATCAAGCATGATTCTGGTAGGGTACTGGTTTCAGGTACTGTTGCTTTCCTGAAGAAAACCAGATCTTGCAGACTAACTTTGTGGAAGGATTTGGTAATTAGCAGACAGGTGACAATGGCATTGCAAACAAGAATTCCTTGTTACTTTGCATCTTGTGGCATGTGCCCAAAATGGACTGGAGTTTCCCTGAGTAGCCCGATCCTGGTTGCTCCTCCCCTGAGTTACCATAAAAGGTCCAGTAGTCCTTTTCTAACCAGTAGAGCTCCTGTAGAGGAGTTTGCATGGGCTGTAAGTCTGAAGGTAAGGCCAAGTATGATGCAAGTTTTATAGCTTAAAAACAGTGAATGGATTTTTGTCTGGTGATCAAGTGAAACTAGTATTGCTGAACAATAAATTGCCTGGGAAAATGCTCAGAAGAATTTGTTTGTTGAATGATACCGATCATGATAGAAGGCTTTCTAGTGATCAACTGGTAGTGGTAGAATTTTTCTTCTTATTGTCATTTGCTTCTGTCAGTGCAAGAAATTTTTCTGAAGAGCCATGTTTTGGGCATTCTATAGTCAGCCCACAAAGGGGGCCCAAGAGTGTTATTCACAGGTGAAGTTCCCAGGTTACAAGTATAAGACATCAGCAAAAACAGCAGGCAGCATGGAGCAGAACTTCCTGTCTCTTCACTGTATAATTTTTATACATGTTATTATCATAGATTTATTATCATAAATTTATATTCTTACATGCAAGCCTCATTGGTGCATGTATGCTTTTTCACTAGTGAGCCATGGATATATAACTGTGCTTGTGCTAAGTAAGCAGGGTCACATACTTTGGCATCCATGGAAACCCCCGAGGTTTGATGCAGTTTGAGTGTTTTCCCACAACTGAACAGAAAATAGCTGTGCCAATGTTCTTTGCACCTTTGATGCCACTGTCTAAAACAAAAATAAAAATGGGTTGCATCACCTGCAGGAAAAGCTAAATATGATGAAATTGTCTTGAAAACAGATACAGATATTCATTGGACTTGTGTCTGGATTGTAAGGAGATGAAATCTTCCTGAAAACAGGTTTATCTCCTAACTTACTAGCCAACGTTTGGCAGCAATATGCAGCACAAAGACTGTGGGAAGGATTCAAAGGTTCAGTTTGCTTTGGATTATTCACTTAATAAAGTGAATAAAATGCTTTGATCCTCCACACGTTATTACTCCTGAGATGACTCTGCCATCAAAAGCGATGACTACAGAAGGACATCATAAAATCAAGTCCTGCTGCAGAGTTCACTGCTATTAAGAACCTAGATACCCTTAACAATGAATTTGGACACAAAAGGCAAAGGAATCATGTAGTACACAAGCTTAAGAAGAGAGCAGATACCATTAAACAGAAAACAAAATCTTCAGAGGTAAAGTGCAGTTCAAGTACAGAATCTTCAAGATAAAGTTCAAAGGTAAAATGTTAATCTGCAAAAACTACAGGTCCAGAAACAATGAGTACAGGAGTTCCTCCATGAACTAGATGACCAGAAACCCAGCTTGAGGAGAAACTCAAAGACATCCACAAGAAATGCATTCAGGTAAGCCCATATGATCTCACCTCTGAAAGCTGAAAAAGCACTGAAGTATTACAGATGTCTACTTAGGATGAAGAACTGCCCATGTTGGAGAAGAGCTGAACCAACCACAACAAGAAACAGCAGACTTGGAAAGATGGTGGAGCAGGAAAAGCTCAGTTGAAGTCTCTTCAATACCACCTACAAGATTCACAACAGGAAATCAGTTCATGCAAATGAGGCTGATGGAAATTAAATGTCAGGAAAAATCAGAGTAATCAATTGAATGTTGCAGTGGACCACATGATATTCTCTGAAATGGTGCTACTCGTTCTTGTAGACTCAGCAACTGTGGCAGGGGAGAAGCCAACCTTAATGAACCTGCAGAAGGCTAAGGCAGCCTAAAATCTGTGGCCACACCCAAGGAGTCTCCAGCAGAAGTAGTCCTGAAACACCACCTTCAGAAGAGACTGATGAAAATGAAGTGGCAGCTGTCGCTGTTAATGAAAAATCTCCTGAAGTTGACAGTGATAGACATGCAAACTGGAAGATCCATGTAATGTGGAATCAAGCTCACTGCCAGGTCCAGTTGCAGACACGAACTTGATTTCTTACATTTCAATTCTTTTGTTGGCCATGATCCTTTCAAAGATGATTCTTTTGGCAAAGTTGTCCCATTTGGTGGTGGTCCTTTCAAAGGCTGAGATCCTTTTGCATCTGACAGGGTCATTAAGCTATTTTTTATGGACCCTTTTGTCACTTCAGGTACTCGCCCTTTCAGTGAACCTAGGATCAGAAACAATGCACTGGTAGATACAATGAAGCTCAATGACACTTTCA
>PVJX010018334.1:0-36754 GCA_004027295.1 Dolichotis patagonum
CTAATGAGAAGAATAAAATCTTTGAAATTGTTTTAAATGAATTATCCACCATTGACTTATTATCAGATACCTGTGTAGAGAAATATGAACTCATCTATTAGGTAAAAAATATGCAAAAGCATCTCCCCTATTATTAGACTATTTTTCTCAGATAGTTGATTTGGAGTAGCAGAGTTCCTGCTGCTCTTGTAGACAAAAGCTTTCAACCATTTAATGTGGAACCAGTCAGATCATCATTTCTAAGTGGAATACTAATTTACCCTGCTTATTACAGTGGTTAGGACCAGATTAAATGGCAGGTGTGAGAATACTTCATAAAGGGAAAGCTGTGACCCAAGACAGCACTATTACATTATCGAACAATACAATTATCGAACAATTCAAGGAGGAGCTGATCAGAGTGGAGTCACAATTTCAAATCACTGTATCTGCATGAATACAGCCTTCCCTTCAGAGTCCCTTAATGACTAGTAAAAGTCTTCATCTCTGACAAGGTAGAATTCCAAGGCTGTCTTTTTAAAAAGTTTAAACACAATTGAACATTTTAGTGACATCCATTTATTCCTTATTTATTTCTCCCAATATGAAGCACTCAAGGCAGCACATAGACCTTGCCAAGTATTGTGCTCAAATTCTTTTTACCTCTGCCTGCCTATTGAGAAGAGATACTTAACAAGAGAGACCACGTTGGAGCTTGAGCAGGAGCCATGGCCTGAAGCAAACCACATTCTATCCTGAGCAATGAATTAAGGACCAGAAAGCTCCTCTAAAAAGTATTTATAATTAATGGAGCAAAGATAAATACAATAAGAAGCATGAAAAATACACGTAGAGAAACCAACTGTAGTGAAACTAATATAGCTTGAAAGGGCTTTAGAAAAGCACACAAGGTAGATTCTATCACAGGTTAGGCAACTCGATAACAGGGACAAATTAGAAAAGACTTAACAGAGGAAGAATGACACAAACAAGTTTGCAATGGTCATGACAAAGGCTGATTTGACTTGGTAGTTCCTATATCAGAAATGAAAATTTAAGCAAAGCCAGAAATGCAAATAGGCAGCACGTTCATCTTGCTAGTATGTAGGCCAAGGAGAAAGGAGTTAGGAGAATGGAGATCTTGTGATGGTCACTATTGTGCTTTTGTGAAGAACTCAGCATAATATTCATCCTTTACTTGTAAGTGACAATAAGTGTGGTTGAGGACTTACTACTGTTGTTTCACCAAACCAGGGGTTCACCCAGCAGGTGGGTGGAAGAATGCAAGTCTTGGTCCTTGGCATTGGTTTTTCTTATTTAAGCCACTCACAACTGAAGAAGGTATACATTTTTCACTTTACAACAGAAAATTGGCACAGCCCAGACTCAACTTCATGTCTGCCTGACTCCAACTCACCATCACGCCCACTTTTCCCACATGCTCCTTCTGCAACAGCACCTCTCAAACTGCAGAATTGCACGGTCACCTAAAGCTATCCCAGGCACAAATTGAGCTTCACACCAGACATAATAAATTATGCAGTGAAAAGTTAGGACCCTGTGTTGTATTTTTCAGTATGGCCATTATAAGCCACTAAAACCAAAGCCTTTGTTGAATCCTAAGAGTCATTGGTGTCTAGTTGTAGTTTGCCATCCCTTACAGTGAGAATCTAGGTTTGGGATAAGTCCAGTTTTACCTGTACTCAGAACTACTCAAGAGATCCTGGAACTCAACGGAAAGCTATGTACAAGTCAAAATTCTTGAAGCAGTCACCCTCTTTCCCTCCAAATATAACAGCAGTAACTTGAAAGTTCCTATGAAAGAAGATTTGTGCAAGTAAAATGTGTGGTGGTTTCAGCACTGAGCTAACTCATCATGGAGCAGAGGTAGGCACAGGCTAATCCTGGGGACTCCACTCATAGTATTTAAGAAGCTGCAGTGTGGCTTTAGCTATACATTATTTGAAAGCTTGTCCATCCTGGGAGTGTGAGAACTGCTGCACAGACATGATTCTTTTCAACTGAGTAGTTTCCAGAAGCTTCATTGAATACAGAAAATAATGATGAATATTGAAAGCTCTGTCAGGTTAGGGACCAAGTGCTGGACAATGGGGTTATTAAGAAGAATAACTAGTAATTAGCAACAGACGAGTTGGCATTGCAGTCACTTGCTGACAAATATTTATTGCATGCTCATTACATACAATTTTATAATGGGTGAATATTTGATGAACTAGCCATAAAAAGTTCTTATTACTACTACATTTATACAGATTTCGAAGACCAAAAGTGATCTTGATAGACTTTCAGTGTTTTGTTTTTCCTACTTCCAAGCAGAGATGTAAAGACCTACACAACTTCATCCCTCGTAGAGTCCTAAATTAGTTTAAAAACTGAAGCATCCCTAAACCTGTGGCAAAGAAGGGACAGATGATCCAAAAGAGTCCCAGGCTCTCCATTTCCTCTGTACCTTTGGCAATATCCGATTCAGAGGAAATGTGCTGGCAACTCCGTTGTGCTTCTTGGAGTTAGGGATTTTAATGTTAAAGCAAAGTGGTGTGCACAGCACGTCCCTTGGTGCTCACAGGAAGAAGGAGTTCCCTGCAGTGGGCCAATGCACTGGTTCCCTTGAGAGCATTTCAAGGTAAGGTGCTCACAGAGGAGGACAGGCTCTGAAAAACCCAATCTGTCTGAAAGGGGAGGGGAAAGGAGGCGCTGCTGCTTTTTTTATTCATATCAAGAGAGAAACAAGTGCAGATCAGTGATTTAAGTTAGACCAGCTGAGGTGGAAATGCTGGCTCCATCCACAGAGTAGCTACATTACTTTGGGCAGGCGGTCTAGCAGTTTCCTCTTCTGGAAAAGGTGGGTAAGAATAATGACCATATAGGATGACGGTGGAGATTATTGTTTTAAAGTTCTCTTAGAATTCTAAGTGTAGTATGGGAAAATGAAGGGCCTAGCTCATAGGGCTATTTTGAACATTCAGCTAGCTGGGCTACATATTGAAATTTGGGGGCATCAATTGCTTATCTATCACAATGGGGTGGGGAAAAAGCAAGGTGTGGTCTCAATATCTTTAAGTTATAAAGTTCTCCAATGGCATCAATGAAATTTAAATAAGACCATTACTTAGTGGTGAAAAAAGTGAAACAGTTGCAGAGTTCTCAAAGGAAACCCAGAAAGCATATGAAACAGAGACTAAAATTGGAAATGGAAGATAAACCAAATTTGTGCTTTTTTCCTCTCCATCCTTCTTCATCTTGGGACAGCATCAGATTTAAAGGTATATTTATAGGAAGAAATTAGTGTAAGAACATAGGAGTCATCATATTGGTAAAAATTAAGCATAAAGGTCAGGAGGTAGGGAAGGGAAAAGTAAAATCCAAGAGGCTGGATCTACTGTAATAAATGAATGAATGTTACCAGTTCTTTTTAGGTTCCAAATGTGTCTGTCCCTGGTACGTATCCACTGAGAAATGGGTCCTTCTTTGTAGAGTTGAGAGGAGATGGATGAGATAATGTCTGCAGAGCAGTTTAATCTCCATGGGTGAGGCCCCTTCTTGCAAGTACCCATTTTGATCATTATGACTATTTGTGCTTCTGTGAAATACTGCCAAAGGGAGCAAGAGGAGCCTGCCAGAAAGAGAAATTTTCCTAGGGTGAGAAATGAAAAAGAAATGGAAAGAAGGGCGAGGTTTAAAAAAGGGAGGGGGGAAAGAAAAGTAATTGCAACAAAGAAATTAGAACAATTATATAAACAGAGATTGGCTTCAAGGACACATGGCCAAAGTCCCAGAATCACAGGAAGACTGACAGTGGGTTAGAAGAAAAAAATAACAAAAAAGTAACCTTTGAGATTTAGAATGTTGAGTTCTGCAGGAGTGATCAAAGGTTCAAGAATAGAAGCTTCAGGCGGGCTGTGTTTTACAAACATAATAAGAAAGAAATAATGAAAGAACAATGAAGAGAAGAGAAATGAAAAAAGGAAAAGCAAAATAATTTTTTGGCAAAAACAATCGTTTTTGACTCTTTTTTTCTTCCAGGAGAGATGTTTCAGTCATAAGATACTAGATATCACTGAGAAAAATGCATGTGGGATACACATAGTAATTATGACGTTTGTAGCCTGCTAAAGTTTATTATGCTTCCTGCATGCAATTCCCCTTCCTTTTCAACTCATTCACTTGGGCTCCAGACAAAGCAATTCTTAGTTGTCTCGTGCGTCATGATGGATGGCTTTCATCCTCTCTGTGAATAAAGCAAATGGTCTTAATGACTTCAAGAGTCTACATTAGCAACGTTTATCACAGAAGTGGAGCTGACATAGATCATCAGCCTGCAAATGTGGACTCCTGTGATTAAGATTATTTTTAAATTAAAAAAATAAGCCTATGAGCAAACATGTGCTCCTGTGTTGTTGTTTTCACTAAACTCACCAGCTGGTCAGTTTTGCATATTCTTGTTGTACATGTAAATTAAGGTGGTTTTTCTGTCAAAAACATTGAGATCCTCAGAACAAAATCTCGAGATACTGTTAAGGACTAGATGATCAGCTCAGGCTATTCTCTCTCCTTCTTCTCTCTCCACCAACACCCCTGTCCCACTTGCTTTTTAAGAGAGTCTAAGTCACATATTTGTTCTCCCACATCAGAGCCACCCTATAAAACTTGGTTCTGTAGTTTGAATCTGGAATGTCCCCCAAAAGGCCCATGTATTAAATTCTTGGTCCCTAGCATCGTTCTCTTTGAAACTGGTGGAGTTCTTAAGAGATGAGGCATTGTGAGAGGTCTTTAGGTCATTGGAGGTGTGCTCTTGAAGAGTGCAGCCACAGCCCCTTCCTCTTCCTTAATTTCACTTCCTTACTCTGAGATTGAGTCTTTCTCTCCCACCATGATATACCACAACAAATCTAAAGCAATAAGGCCAACCAAAACTGTGACCCAAAGCAAACCTTCTCTCTTTACAAGTTGATAATCTCAAAATTGTTGTCATAGTGCTGGAAAGTTGATCAACATACTAGTAGGAAAAAAAATGTATTTTTACCTTACGGCTTGTTGAGTGAACTGATAATGACTTTTAAAGCATTTACAGAGTTAAAGACATCATATCATAATGATCATACATACCCTTGTTTATAACAGCACAATTAATGACAGCTAAATCTTGCAAACAGCCTATATGTGTCTCAACAGATAAATGAATAAAGAAAATGTAGTATTTACATACAATGAAGGGCTAATGTGTCATAAAGAACAGTACACAAGTCATCTGTAGGAAAATGGATGCAGCTTGAGACCAAATGTTAAGTGAAATACATCAGACACAGTTTAAATATTTCATAGTTTTACTTATATAAGAAACTCAAATTACAAATAAAGAGCAAGATATGAGACAGATAATAGGAAGCAGGGAGATGGATCTTTCTGGAATGGGAACATCAGGAGATAGAAGGGAGGGAAGAGAGAAAGGAAAAGCAATGAGAAAAAGAATTAAGATGTGTTATGTTTCTGTACAAACTCCATACCAAGAATGTAGGCATTAATATTAACCTTTACTAATAAAAAATAAGTACTTATAGAGTCCTGAAAAAATAACAAAAACATATATTTTTTCACCTTGAAAGAAGTGAAAGCCTAAGGAAGAAGTAACGCATTTATTTTTTCTCTTTGTATCTCTTTTTCTTTCTTTCTTTCTTTCTTTCTTTCTTTCTTTCTTTCTTTCTTTCTTCTTTCTTTCTTTCTTTTACAGTACTGGGGAATCAGGGCCTACTGTATGGCAGGCAGCCACAATACCACTAAGCTGCATCCCCAAACAAGAAGAGACTGATTTAAATATTGATGTTACATAATGTGCAGTCAACAAACCTGTAAGAGCTGCTAGATACAACCTAATTCAATCCTCTCCCACACATACACATTAATTGTAGCCTAGAGAAGTAAAAAGATTGCAACTCTGGTCCTCTGAGTCTCAGTGTAGTTCTAATGTTCATTTAAATAACATATGTGAATGCCTACTGTGCATCAGTTCTGGGTGTAATCCCAAACAAGATACCAAGTTCACTGCTTCCGGCAGCTAACAGAGCCCCGAATAGACTGGCACATAGCCAGTCAAATTAACAGAAAGAATAGTAGTAAAGAGAGTCTAATAAAAAAAGACAGTCTAATAAAATCATGATGGGAATCACATGTTATTTTAAATTTTTCAGTAGTCATATTTGCAAAACAATTAGCCTGGTAATATTTGCTTTTAGCATGTTTTGCTTAGCCGAAAATATTACCATTTGAACATGTAGTCAATTTATTAAAATTGTTAATTAGATCTTTTATATTTATTTTTCTGCTAAATCTTCAAATGTTGGTGTGCGTCTCACACTTATAGATTCATTCAGACTCACTGCATTTCTAGAGTTCAATATCAACATGTAATGAGTAGCTACCATATTGGACAGATTAGGTTGATAAAAAAAATCTCTAGAAGATGAACGATTAAGTCAGAGGATAAGAAGTTAGGACAATAAATGGAGGGGAAAGAGAAAGAGAAAGAGAAAGAGAAAGAGAAAGAGAAAGAGAAAGAGAAAGAGAAAGAGAAAGACAAAGAGAAAGAGAAAGAGAAAGAGAAAGAGAGGGGAGAGAGAGAGAGAGAGAGAGAGAAGAGAGAGAATTGGAGAAGTGCTCTAGGATTGGGGAACTAGCACTGGAATATCCTTAGCCTCTCTTACAGTATGGGGTAGCCATTTATAAGGAGAGGAAAGTCATGGGAAAGAGTACATATAGGGGAATGAACATGACTTCACTTTGACTTGTTGATTTTGAAGTCCCGGAGGACAACCAAGTGGTAAGAACTACAGGAGTTCTGAGACTACACGGCAGGCTGAACTAGAGCCCAGAAGTTTCAGGAAGGATGTGAGCATTTACTCAGCTTTATAAAGGATAGATAGGCATTGTCATTACCCTACAGGAGGTATAGGTTATGTAGAAGATGGGCTCTGAAAAGTTAATTATTGGAAACATCAAATGTTTATGGACAGCAGTTTAAGTCTACGTGTATCACTCATAGCTTATTATCTTCTATATACAAAATAATATTTTTTGTTATGTTACAAAGGCATCTTTTGTGTAGGATGTGGACCCTTTATTAAAATGTTCCTATGCTAATGCTTCATGAAATCAAGGTTCATTTTATAAACCAAAGGTCCATAAACCAAGGGGAATTTTATGATACTTAGGCTGTTGTTAAAAAGATCATTCACAAAATTCATAATTTTTACTATATGATTTTATGACCCATGTTAAGTACACTAAATTTAACTACCATACAGCTTAGTGTTTTTATTTAAATTGTTAAAATTCTTCTAAATTTATATATCAATTTCTAATATAGCATCAAGGTGTAGGCAAAATTTAAAATTTTAGATTTGCTAATGGGTGAAAACCAATAAAAATATATCTGTAAGTATTACCATTAAATAAATTTGTTTTAAAGGGTCAAAGCCATATCAGCCTCTAAGAAATACTCTTCTTATATGATCTTAACCATTTTTGGAACTTGTATGGACTTATAGGACTCACAAAATATGGGATTTTCAGGGCTGAGAAAATGATATTAAATAAATTAAATGCTGAAAATTGGGACATAGAATGGAAGAATATAATGAGAGGAGAATCGTGCCTAAGCTTTCCAGAGGCAAGGGCAAAAGGTGCATGTTTCTTTTCACTCTTAAGAATTCATGAATATAACTAGGTAAATTAATTAATGACTTTATTTACTCATTTATCTATTTGATTTTTAGACAGAGTCTCAAAGCATTGAACTGCCTATGTAATCCAGGCTGGCCTCAAACTTGTGGAGATCCTCCTGCCTCAGCCCCAGGAGTGCTAGGATAGCAGGCATGTGCCACCATGCCTGGCCCTCAGAAGTTAATTTTAAAATAGAGAAAACCATTAATTGATTACAAATGCAATCACTGTCTCTTTTTTTCCTGGGTCCTAGAACCCAGGTAAGACTATAAAATATGAGATGAATGAGGCATCTAAAGTAAAGGAGAAATACACGGCCCATAATCCACCATGCCAATGATGATCCTTTGGGGTGTCCTCACTGGAAGGACCAGAGAGCATGCTCCAAGAATAGAGAGTGCTAGTAGACAGTATTTTACAGCAGTATTTCATTTTGAAGCCTCCTATAAAATCCCTATCCAAAAAAAAAATAGTTGTAAGAACCACTTTTGTTTTGCTGCCAAAAGGGCCATTTGGTTTCTGCTAATTTAGTTACAGGTATAATCACATGTTTGCTTATGGCTCCCAGAAATTTCACCATCCTAAATATCACAAGTTCAGTATTGCCCTAGAGAATCTCTCAAGTTCAGTCTGATTCACCTCTGTTCATTGGATTCTAAGTGTAGGCAGATTCTTTGCTGGTGATACATAGCTTAACGGATGAGTCGCATGGTCTAAGGAGGCTTGGAACTTCCTAAGAGAGGCTTATTAACAACAGAAAGTAAATGACAACAGAGTGGTGCAACCAAGTGGCCCTGGAGGAACATGGTAATCTGTCATCTACTTACCTACCCACCAACCTACTTAGCTCCCTGACTACCTGCAGTTGACTGTAATATAAGATGCAATAGCAGTGCAGGACAGACCTAGGGACTGTAGAATAGGGGTTGGCAGCTTTTCTCTGTAAATGTCCAGATGGTAAATATTTTAGGCTTCGTAAGCCACTTGTCCTCTGTCACGTTGAACAGCTCTGCTGTTTTTTGTGTGAAAACCGCCATAGACAATACTTAAATGAATGGGCATGGCTGTATTCCAATAAAACTTTATTGACAAAAATCAGGCTGCAGACCAAGGCCATGGACTGTAGTTTACTACCACAGGTGTGAAGATGAGAAGGAGGGGAGGCCAGTACTGGACATGAGAGTCAAGCTGAAGTAAAACCTGCATTTTAACAATGCTCGGGTGATTTGTATGCACACTAAATGGAGAAGCCCTGATGTCACGGGCCCTTTCCATTATGCAAGGCTTTTCAGCACTTTCCTAACAATGCATTGTATACTTTATAAAATCTCTTTCCAGGAAACATTCTCAGTTACAGATATATTATTATTGTCAGCTGAAGGAGATTTTTAGAATTTGTCTAATAAAAACGTAGCATGTCACACATGGTTGCAATATAGCTCTTTCCCTGCAGTTTACAAGTCTACACACTTTGTAAATAAATGTCTTCTTGCTGTGGACATAATTACTCCTTGACGTGGAAATATTGAGCGCTTATTGCCTTCCCAGTATTTTCAGCTCATTTTGTCTCTAAGTCTCATCTTGGAAAAATACATGATGGTTTCTGTCCTGATTTACAAAATGATTATGCTTAGATTTTTTTTAAGGTAGAAGAGCTTACTTGTGACTATTGCTTTAGCTAGGGCAAGGAAATTCTGGCTCTTTCTCTGTGTTCAATGATAATGCAACTTTATTTAAAGTAGATGGAATGAGAAATACAGATAAACTCCAAATGGAAGTTAGGGAAGATGCATGAATGCTAAAAAACCCTAATATTTTAACTACCAGTACCATTTATCTTGCTGTGATTTTTATTGCAATTGTGAAATAATCATTCTCAAAATTGTTAAGAGAATGTTAAGCCATGAGAGTAAACCATGAAAATTATTATTTTTTAAGTATGAGACTTCTCTTTACCTCCAGAGTTTGAGGTGGACTCCAGCTGTTTGAGATTCGCCTAAACACATGAAGCATATTTCAGTATTTTCTATATGGAGCAAGGAAGTGTGGTGCTTCTTTCGTCACCCCACACACAGTGTCATCACCTCTCTGTCTTGTTTTAGATTGTTCATTCTTTATCTGTGATGGTTCTATCCATCAAACAGTGTTCAATGGAATGACCTTCCCTCCTTCTTTCTTTCCTCTACTGGGCATCAAATGCAGTAGCACTGTACCAGTAAGCTATGTTTATTTTTTTTATTTTGCTCCAGGATCTTGCTAAGTTGCCCAAGTTGGTTTCAAATTTGATATCCTCCAGCCTCTACTTCTCCAACTGCTGGAGTTATGGGGGTGTGCTGTTGTACTCAGCATGAAAAGATTTTCTAATAAATGAAATAAAAACAAATTAGAGGAGTGTAGTATTGGATGAGAAGCAGCTACAAATTGGTTTCTATCATTACTATAAAGTTATAACATTTTAACTTGGAATATGTTTTCTCCATATTATCATTGCAGTTGTTTAAGATGAGAGAAAGAAACAGAGAGAGAGAGAGAGAGAGAGAGAGAGAGAGAGGCTCTAAGTGATAGATACATTTGTATTCCCTATGAGGCCTTTCATACTCTCTATTCCTATACATTTTTTATGACCTTGGGAATGTGCAGGTATTGAGAAATTTAGTGAACCACTGTATTACCTTTTGATAACTAGACTGAGAGTATTAAAATTATTTTAATTTCTGCACTTAGCATCAAGTACGCATTTATTCCTTTATATTAATAGCCGCAGAAATTATGAGACACTATGAACTGTGTGATGAATTCAGGACTATGATAGGGAGAGACAGCCATCACATAAATGCAAGAACAAAACCATGGATCTTTGTATTAAACAACGCTAAATGAATAGCCACCAGAAATATTCCTAGAATTGGTTGAAAAATAAAGCACACCAGGTTTATGTTTTGTTTACATTACATATATCCCATTAAAGTATCACAAATGCTCCCTCACTCGAGCAAAGGGAATCAGATAACACATTTAGAGCCAGTGCATTTAAGTGTATCCAAGTGTGCTGTCACTCTCCATCCTGCCTTGTTAAGGATATCAGCAGTTTTGCTAGAAACACTTTTCTGTAGGGAGAATTCAGTAGTAAAGTATGAGTCTCCATTTAGACATTGAGATAACAAACTAAAATCAAACATGTTGGAGATTAAATAGGAAAATTAACAGCCTTTGGTAATTTAATAAATGTGAGTTAATCTTACACAAGGATGGTCTTTACTAGGCGTCATGCCCCTTGATATTAAAACCACCTATAATGTATATTTGAAAGCCCTTACATAGCAGCTTGTAATCTTGTTTCTCTATTCTCCACAAACCTTGACTTGGATTTTGGAAAGCAGTCACTAGAGCAAGTTTACCATTATGGTTTGCAGATTGCCTGTATATTGTATATTTAAAATATCATTCATCCAAATAGTGGCGCTACTTAAAAGAGATCAGTGGTTCAAAGATCTTAAAATTCTCATAAATATTCAGGTATGTGATGGGATCAACTATAATGTTCTATCCTTGGATCAAATACTATGGTAAATCGGAATCTTATTTATTTTCCCTGGGTGGTGAACTGTTACCTCAGTGAAAAACAAAACAAAACAGAACAAATCTAGAAAAAAAACCTAGTTTTTTATAATTTGTTTATCTGGGTCTCTTCCAATTTTGTTAAAGATTATGGCCTTTGAGAAACAGTCCTGTTTAAATGATGAAAGTGGACATTTTGGAGCTTGAAGGGATTTCAAAAATCATGCAGCCTAGCACCTTTATTCCATGAGAAATCTGAGGAGCAGATATATAAATAACTTTTTTTCCAAGAAGACACTATAAAGTAGGAGCCACCAAACTATGGCTAAAAGACCACATAAGGATTTGTTTTTTAAATAAATTTTATTGGAAGGAGCCACACTCCTTAGTTTACATATTGTTTGTAGTTGCATTTGATACAATAGTAGATTTTAATAGTTGCAATAGAGACCTTATGATCCACAAATATGAAAATATTTACTCTTTGACTCTTTCCTGGAAAAAGCTTTTGGATTTCTGCTATAGACAGTACTCTTAGAATATAATCTCCTGCTTCAAGGCCCATGTTCCTTCATCTGTGTCCATCTTTACTTTTAGTTCATAAAACATATGTACATAGAAATATCAGTTCTTTTCCCTTTCTCCATGCTTTTTTTTCTTTTCAGTAACTGCCTCCCCTTCTATTCTTGTCTCTACTCAACTTAGGATAAAATTTAGGTAATATTTGGATCCTCTTATTCAGAGAAGAATCTTAGTGGAATAAAAGATAACTATTAACACTTCATCCTTAAGAATCGGGGTCTTAAGCAATGTCAAGATGATTAAATGAACTACAGTATTAACATATTTATAGGTTAGAGTAATGTATTAATTTTCTTAACAAATATTGGTATATGTTTGTTAAATTTGCTTAAACAAAATAATGCATGTTTATATTTATGTTTATTCACAAAACTTTAACAGTGATCAAACTGCATGTTCATGTTCCCGACAGTGAAACTAAAATTTTCATAACAAATAGCTAAATCACAAATTGAATTTTTCAATCTATGCTCAATGGGAAACCAGTTAGAGTTGATCAAGGTTGGTGAGTAGCAATATCAGGCTGTAAACATTCTATAAATAAGTAAAATATGAAGATGAATGCCATATCTCAAAATGATGAGTGTTTGCAAAAGTATTTTAACAACGTATTTGAAAATTAGATTAGGCAATTTAGCAGATTCAACCATTGCCACGTTCCATTAATCCTATAATTACTGTCAAGTTCTATGGCATAATGCATTTGGTGGGTCCTGGGAGCATAGTCAAGTTCTGAATGACAGCTACAAGCAGAAGACTAGGCCCTCAGTGAAAAGGAGGAAAACGCATGTAATGATCGATATGAGTGAAAACAGTATCTGGGGAAGGGCGAAGGAGAGTAGGGGTGGGAAAGGGGAAGTAAACATGATCAAGATGAGATAGGTGTGTATATGTGCCGGTTCCTCAAAATGAGTGGAACTATTACGTGTCACAAGCATATATTGTGCTGTACTAATAATTGTTTACAAGTTGTCTGTGTGGGATAATTTGAGAAATGTGAGGAAGAGTTCCTTGTCCCCTGATCCCCTATTCCATGGAACTCCTGACTTGGAAGTTTTGATAAAGCTCCCAGTGTAGGAAATAACCCAGAGCCAGGATAATGATCCCTGCCATCCTGAGTGATGTTGTGAGTTTCAGAAGGGCGAACGCATGGTTTGCTTGACACTGCTCTAGTCCTGCACAAGGGTTAACATGAAGCCCTCAATAGTGTGGCTCAAATAATTGAGTGAGTGTAATGTCATGAGTGCACTGAGTAGTTGGAAGTCAGACAGAACTCTTAGACTATATTCTAGCACATAAATGAACTGCAGAGTGGAAAGCTGCTGAATAGTGCACAAGACTGACCTTGTAAACACAAGTCAGCATTCCAGGAATGCTGTTGATTGACCAGAAGAGTTCTCTGTGGAGAGGCTTGGCCCCTTCAATGCCTTGGAATTGGTCAGTTCTGCCCCCTGCCCCCGCCCCTGACACCAGTAATGCCAAGCTGTATTTTCAAGAGATGCGAAATCACATCTTTCACAGAAGAGGGAACGATGAAAGGAATAGCTTAGTGTCTGAAATTTACTATCACACTTTGTCTGCCTGTGCCCTGGGCTTCTGACAACCAAGACATCTATGAGGGACTGCCCAGTAAGGATAGAATGTTCTCTGACATTAAAATCCCTGGTTATGGTGCCTGGTGTGTATTGTTGTCGTCCCTTTTTGTCTTTCTGCTGCCCTTTTCTAACCACTAGGATGTGAGGGCCCTCTGATTTATAACTGACCCATTTCCTCATCATAAATTCGAAGACTTTTTTTTCTGCTTTCCAATTCCTGATCAATAATCAATTTATGTTCCTGTCTTGAATTCCAACGTCTGAACAACACTAGGAGGTGATTTAAGACCCTTTTCTACCATATCTCTACTGCCTAAAATTACCATAGTCCTTGCTTAGAAAGTTGGAACAATTTGGGCAGTGATGGAGAAACTTTTGGAGTTCTATATGATAGCAAACAGTCTGCTACCACGAGTGCCATAGGTTTGCCACCACTGAACTTGCATGTCTGCTTAGTGAACAAATAGGAGATACTGGGCCAACACTGTTGCCAGGCACTGTGTGAACTCTATGAGTCACATTTGAGTAGACTCTGAAATGTGGTTCACAAACTTTGGTCATTACTGTTGGGATGTAAGGGGAAAGACTGCATCATCTTCTCTGAGATCTTAGTGTTATGATCACTTTATGTCTTTAACACATTGTTAAATAGAGAAACAGTGCAAGTAGTTGGGAAGCATAAAGCTTGATTGGATACTGAAAAATGAAAGAACCTTGTTAGGACAGTTGGAAAAATTTAAACATGTAGTATATGTTAGATAATAATAATAATATGATAAATATATTGGATGAGATATTCTTTGTGGCTTGAAAGGAAAATATCCTGCTTGGTAGGAGATGAATGCTGCTAAAGTTTAGGGTGTTGTGTCACAATGTGATTGACTTAATGTCAGATGTTTCAAGCAAAGATTTACAAGCATAAATGGATAGATGGGGAGAGGATAGAGAAGGTGAGAAGGATAAGATAAATGCTGAAAAATACTGAAAGTTAATAATGGTGCTTACTGACTGTGTACCAGTAGGCTCCCCCTACACCAGTAGACAAGCAAGAATATATCTAGCCACTGTCAAATGATCACTTAAGTTGGAGGGAGCAAAATCATTCCTGCCGAGAACCAATGAATTAGGGGAAAAATACAACTATGTTTGCTGCCCTCTTCTTTCAACTTTCTTCTATGGCTGTAATTTCTCAGACTAAGAAGGGGATACAAAGGCTCATTGGCAGAAGTATGAGATCTCCCTCAGTGAAGTTATGTCCTATTAAAGACCCTTGAGCTGGAGAAATGGAAACAACCTTGCATCAAGGCTTAAAATTTGTGGCCATAGAGTTTAGACTTAAACACTTGAATTGTGATGTGGAGCCTCTGAATGATTGCTTTACCTACACAAAAACAGGAAGCTTCCAGGAATACAGAGGCATGACAGGCTTCGAAATCCTCAACCTGCCTGGTCACTGTCCTATAGCTCCTTTTGGGGGATGTCCCCAAATTGACAGCTGTCTGTTTCTCCATTTGTTCAAAGAATTGCTCTTTTTAAACAGTCTTCAGGTACCAAATGTTATACCCAATTGTAATGTAACAAGCAGTAGTGATTTTGGATCCAGTTATGCAAAGTCCAGGCTGGCTAGCTATTGCTGAACTAAAACATGAGGGTCAGCTGGGGATTTAGCTCAGCGGCATAAGCGCCTGCCTTGCAAGTGTGTGGTCGTGAGTTCGATCCCTGGTACCAATTAAAAGAAAAAGAAAAGTGTTCTTTGGGGGCATAGCTCAGCAGCACAGTGCCTGCCTGGCAAGTGCAAGGTCCTGAGTTCAATTCCTGATACCAAACAAATAAATAAATAAATACAACCAAATACATTTAAAAAAAAAAAACATGAGGGTTGATGGCCAGGGAGTCATGGGAGGCCCAATGTCTATACCTTTTCTTTTTTTATTTTAAAAAGAAAAACATCAGAAAAGAAAAACAAAAAGCAAAAGAGATAAACAACAACAACACCCCCCCAAAAATAACAATATAGGTTTTCAAAACAGAGTGAAAGAAATTTAACGCTGGTTGTTATATTACATATTGTTCTTTTTTTTCAAAGAAAGAAAGAAAACAACATTTAAAAAATAGAAAAACAGAAAAAAAGGTCAAACAATGCCAAATTAAAAACAAATTAATATCATAAAATTGCTAGTTGATACATTACCCATTGTTACCTTAGAAATAGTTGCCAAAGTCACAAAATCAAAGCATAAAAAGTGGCTAGACACTCAAACACTGACAGTGCAAACCCTTCTCTTCAATGATCCAACAGAAATTCACTAATATGATCATCTATCTTACACAGTATACATACCGTTATACCTTTTAGAGCTCTTTCCATCCCTTTCACTTTCACAATATCTATTATACTTTTTGGAACCCATTATTCTGTCAGTTTTTATTATTTTTTACACTAGAGAGACAATGTGATATTTACAAATGTGTGTCTTGTTTATTTCACTAATGAGAATATTCTCAATTTGACTCCATTTACCTATAAAGTCCTCAAGATCATCATTTTTTATAGTTGAGTAGTAATCATTGTATAAAAATACTACATTTTTTTCATCCACTCAGCGATTGATGAGCATTTTGGTTGTTTCCAAGATTTAGCTTTCACAAATTGTGCTGCTATGAACATGGGTACACATATATCTCTGTGACATGATCCTTTCAATTTTTCTGGGAAGATACCAGGAGGGGAATAGCTAGATTGAATGCAACCTGGAAACCTAGGTTTTGAGGAATCTCCATACTGATTTCCACATTGGTTGCACCAGTCTGCACTCCCACCAACAGTGGAGAAGTGTTCCTTTTCCCCGCATCCTCGCCAAAATTTGTTATCAGTTGTTTGCTTGATGGTGGCCATTCTTCCCCGGGTGAGATGAAATCTCAATGCTGTTTTAATTTGCATTTCTCAAATGACCAATGATGGTCAACATTTCTTCATGTATTTATTTTCAATTTGTATATCTTTGTCTGATAACTGTATGTTCATCTCCGATGCCCATTTTTTGAGAGGGTCTTTGAATTTGGTGGGGTTTGATGTTTTTCGGTTCTTTATATGTTGTGGATATAAGTCCTTCATCTGAGGGATTTTTGGCTAAAATTCTTTCCCACTCTGTGGATTTTCCTTTCACTTTGTTGGTGATTTTTTTTGAAGTGTAGAAACTTTTTATTAATATGAGATCCCAGTTGTTGATTCTCTGATATATTTCCTGGGTGGTTTGCATTTTATTCATGAATTCTCGGCCTACCCCTAGGTCTCCAAGATTTCTACCTACCTTGTCCTCCAATAGATTTAGTGTTTCTGCTTTAATGTTTAGATCCCTGATCCATTTTTACTTGAGTTTAGTGTATGGTGCTAGGTATGGTTCTATTTTAAGTCTTTGGCATGTGGAAATACAATTTTTCCAACAACTTTTATTAAAGAGGCTATCTTTTTTCCAGTGAACATGTTTAGCCCCTTTGTCAAATATAAGGTGGCTAAGTGTCTTTGTAGTATTGTTTGTGTCTTCTAGTCTGTTCCATTGATCCTCAGGTCTATTTCTTTGCCAGTACCATGCTGATTTTATGACTGTGGCTTTGTAGTATAGTTTCAAGTCAGGAATTAAGGTGCCTTCTGTCTTGCCTTTGTTGCCCAGAATTGCTTTTTCTATTCTAGGTTACTTTTGTTTCCAAATGAATTTTAGGCATATTTTCTCTAGATCTGTAAGGTATGTAAATTGTATTTCAATTGGGATTGCATTGAATCTATATAAGAGTTTTGGGAATATGGCCATTTTCACAATGTTGGTGCTTCCTAAACAAGAGCAAGGCATATCCTTCCATTTTCTAATATCCTCTTCAATCTCCTTTTTTAGAGTAGTATAATTTTCAGCATATAGATCTTTAACATTCTCTGTTAGGTTGATTCCTAAGTATCTGATTGTTTTATATGCTACTGTGAAAGGTGATATTTCCATAATTTTTCTCAGTGAGTTTTTTGTTTGTGTACAGAAATAATATTGATTTTTGAGTGTTGACTTTGTATCCAGCTATGCTGCTAAATTTGTTTATTACCTCTAGTAGTCTTTTAATGGAATTTTGGGGGTCTTCGTTGTAGAGTATCATGTCATCTACAAATAATGATAATTTAACTTCTTCTTTTCCTATTTTTATTCCATTTATTCCTCCCTCTTGTCTGATTGCTCTGGCTAATATTTATAGAACTATATTGAATAGGAGTAGTGATAGTGGACACCCGTGTCTTGTTCCTGATTTTAAAGTGAAGGCTTTCAGTTTTTGTCCATTTGGTATAATTTGGCTGTTGGTTTGTCATAAATGGCCTTTATGAGATTGAGGTACATATCATACTGTGTATTCCGAGTGTCTGTAGGGGTTTTATCATGAACAGGTGTTGGACTTTATCAAAAGCTTTTTCTACGTCTATTGAGATCATCATGTGATTTTTATTTTTGCTCTGTTGATGTGGTATATTACTTTCATTGATTTGCATATGTTGAACCATCTCTGCATTCCTAGAATAAATCCTACTTGGTTGTGGTGTATAATCTTCTTTATGATTTGCTGCATTCTATTCGACAGTATTTTATTGAGAATCTTTGCATTAATGTTCAATAGTGAGATTGGTCTATAGTTTTCCTTTTTGGTTGGGTCTTTCTCTGGTTTTGGTATTAAAGTGATACTTGCCTCCAAGAATGATTTAGGGAGGGCTGCTTCTCTTTCAATTTCATTGAAGAGTTTAAGGAGTATTGGAATTAAATCTTCTCTAAATTTCTTATAGAATTCAGCGGTGAATCCATCAGTACCTGTGCTTTTCTTTGTTGGTAAGATTTTAATCATGTTTTTGATTTCAGTAGCTGATATTAGGTTATTGTTATATCTTGCTATACCTTCTTGGTTGAGCTTTGGTAGTTCATATATTTCTAGAAATCTGTCCATTTCCTCTGTGTTTTCCACCCTGAGTAGGGTGAGTAGAGATTTTCAAAGTAGGTATTCATGATCATTTGAATTTCCATGGGATCTGTAGTAATTTCCATCTTTTCAGTCCTTATTGCATGGATTTGAGGGTTTTTTCTTTTTCTTGATAAGGTTGGCTAGAGGTTTATCAATTTTGTTTATTCTCACAAAAAACCTGCTCTTTGATTCGTTAATTCTTTGTATTTTTTTGTCTCAATTCCATTAATTTCTGCTCTAATATTTACAATTTCCTCTCTTCCATGAGCTTTGGGTTTGACTTTCTCTTCCTTTACTAGAAATTTGAGATGTAACATTAGGTTATTTATTTGTGTTCATTCCGTTTTCTTGATGTGACTATTTATTGCTATATATTTCCTTCTTAGGACTGCTTTCATTGCATCCCACAGATTACAGTATGTTGTGTCTGCATTTTCATTGTATTGTAGGTATAGTTTTATTTCTTCTTTGATTTCATCTGTAGCCCACTGGTTGTTCAAAACGTTATTTAATTTCCAAGTGTTTATGCAGGTTTTGCAGTTTTTTTAGCCATTGATTTCCCATTTTAGTGCACTATAGTCAGATATTATGCATGGGATAGTTACACTCCTTTTCCATTTACTTAAGAATGTTTTATAAGTTAATATATGGTCTATTTTGGAGAATGTCCCATGTGCAGCTGAGAAGAATGTGTATTCTGATGTTGTTTGTGGAACACTCTGTTAACATCCACTGTTCACAGGTATGATTTGTTCACAGGTATGATTCAGTTCTGTTATTTCTTTGATGACTTTTTGTCTAGTTTATCTATCTCTTTGTGACAGTGGGTTGTTCAGGTCTCCTATTACAATTGTGTTCTTGTATATTTGGTTTTTCATGTCCATTATTGTTTGTCTTATATAGTTGGGTGCTCCTGTATTTGGTGTATATATATATTTATAATTGTTAGTTCTTCCTCTTGTAGTTTTCCACTTAAAAGTATGTAGTGGTCTTCTTTATCTCTTTTAATCCTTTTAGGTTTGAAGTTCACTTTGTCTGCAAACAGAATAGCTACTCTTGCTTTTTTCTGGGTTCCTATTGCATGAAATAGTCTTTTCCAGCCTTTGATTTAGGTCTATGAGTTTCTTTTTGAGTCATATGTGTTCCTTGTTATACAGCATATTGCGGGGTCCTGTTGCTTGATCCATTCTGTCAACCTATTTCTTTTGGCAGGTGAATTGAGGCCATTTACATTTATGGATATCACTGATATGTGCTTACATGATTTTGCCATGTTGTGTTACTGTTGTTGGTTTTCTGCTTTCTTCCCTTGTTTAATTTTGTATCCATTCTGGTGGTTTCTTTCTGTTGTTGTTCTGGAGATTGTGTTCATTTTTATCTCTTTCTAGCATGTCTTTCAATACTCTTTCTAGAGTTGGTTTGGTAGATATGAATTTCTTCAGTTCTTCTTTGTCGTGGAACGATCTTGTTTCTCTATTAAATTTGAAAGACAGTTTTCCTGGGTACATCAGTCTGGGTTGAAAGTTGTTTTCTTTTAGGGCTTCAGATACTTCACTGCAAGCTCGTCTTAACCTGAAGATTTGCACTGAGAAGTCTGCCATGATTCTAATAGGCTTTCCTTGATAGGTGAGTTGTGTCATTTCTCTAACAGCTTTTAGCATTTTGTTTTTATGCTGTATGACTGGGATCTTAATTATTATATATCTGGGTATACATTTATGTTGGTTATGACTTTATGGCATTCTATATGCCTCACTTCTTTGTATATCAGATTTTTCCCTATGTTTGGGAAATTTTCTGCTATTACTTCTGTGAATAGTTTAGTTATGTCCTTTGCCTTGTCTTCTGCCTCCTCACTGATGCCTATTAGTCTATATTGTTTCTCTTGGTGTCATCTTGAAGCTTTTGGATTGTCATTTCATGCTGATTTTTTTGTTTTTATAAGTTCTATCCTTTCATGGTCTCTATCTGCGATCCTGTACTTAAGGTCTGAAATTCTATCCTCAGCTTCATGTAAACAGTTTTGCCATCTTTCAATAGAACTTTTTGCTTCTTGTATATCTCTTTGAATTTGTGTCATGGATTCTGCTTGTTTTCTACATTGTTCATTCAATGTTTCAATCAATTTCCCACAATCCTTTTTTTATTTATTCCTTCCCTAGCTATGTTGAGCAAATCCTTTACTAAGTTTGTGATTTTTGTCTTTACATAAGACATTACTTCTAATTTGATTTCCTTTATCCTCATGGATTTGTTTCTTTACTTCACTTGCTAGCTTTTCAGAGCTTTCTGCTTTATGACTTTTTAAAGTCTTCTATTTCACTGTCACCTGTTCTTGCACTTAATGGACTAGGTGTTTGAGATTGTATTTTGGTTTTTTGTTTTGTCATTTTCATCTTCTGGGCCAATATCTGATTATTTAATCCCAACAGTCACAGCTGTCAGTAGTGTATCCCCTAGGGTCCTACTGTGTGATTGATATCCATCCAATTGTTGGGTACATAGTGACTGCAACCTGCTGGGGTCCTCTGCATGGGTGAGGGGCCACCAAGTCTCCCATCAAACCAACACTGCCAGTCCACTGCAGTTCAAGGTTCTGGGAGGGAGAGTAGAAGCCAAAGATTCGCAGCAGTGCTTGGTCTAAGAGATGGGGAGGGTAGCTGAGGGCAGTGGGCTGAGCCAATGTGGGTGTGGTGGTCCTCTGGAGCAGCACATGGGAGGAGCGTGCTGGGCCACAGGCACAGCTCAGTGGCCTGAGCTGGGGTGGAGCATGACGGTGGCCCTCTGGGCTGGCAGCAGTGGGAGGGCACCGAGAGGCACAGGCATGGCTCAGTGGACCGAGCCATGGTGGACTGCAGCAGCGATCGTCCTCTGGGTTGGCAGTGGTGGGCTGTACATTTTCATCATGCAGCGACAGAGGTCTTTTTAGCCATTACTGAAATGTAATATTAAAGGTTTGTTATCACTTGCATTTATTTAGGTCACCTTTCCGAAATCAATAATAAAGTTTTTATTTCTGTTCAATATTTATCTCTTAGTTAAACCAAGAATAATGTGACAACTTACGGGTCAGCTCAGTACACCTATCATTACCAGGTAATGGTCACAGTGTGAACTCCAGGGACATAAAGCTAAAGGACATTGGCCCTAGTGCTTAAGGAAATCACAATTGGCTAGAGGAAATAATAGACAAAAAAGACATCATTCCAATTCAATATGACAAGGCTAATGAGAAGAGTTCAAGCTGCAATTAAAACATTAACAAGTAAATGTTCATTGAACATCAACCAAGAGCAAAATGTTCATTCTTTTTCTACATTGTACAGAGTCTCCAGGAGGTCATCATCTAGAAAGACTTGAATACACACCGTTATTAGTAATTGTATAAGATAGATGCTCCCTCAAGGCTATAAACAATAGCTACTCCTGAGTATAGGGAAGCATGATAGTAATTTGAGGACAGCTATTCAGAAGCTGCTTTTGCAGGTGGTAACTTTTAATATGGGTTTTGGAAGGTGGGCCAAATTTGAAGTTATGCAGTGGCATGAGTAATCAGCATAGGCGAGGAGAGTGTTTCATCTAGAGGAAATAGCATGAACAAAGATGTGGAGAAACTACCATAGAAAATGTCTGTCCAGAGAATGATAGGTGAGTTGGTTTAAAAATAGCAGAATATTCTTATACAAAATCAGGATGCTAAGCTAGAAAAGGAGGTCTGGGTGAGATGATTATGAGTGTTTATTTTCTACATCAGTGGTTCTGCTTTTCTATGTCTATTTTGTTCACTGATGTATTTCAAGCACCTAGAACAGCATGTGATATAAACCAGGCACTTAATCAGTATATGCTATATGTTTTAATGAATACATGCAAGTAGCATTAAAGGCAGCTGTATTTGATAACCAAATTCATGTGATCCTTATAACAATTGGGCAAAGCATTTAGTATTATCCCTAGTTTTTCAAGAGGAAACTGATAGTTTGGCAAGGATAAGGGACATAATAAAGTTTCCTTGGATGCTAATTGGTAGAGCCAATGTACAAATGCTGCTATATTTGAATGTAGATTCCATGATTTGCTTTATTTCTGTCTTGTGCCTTTCTTGCTTTTGAGCAAATGGTAGCAAGCCATGTGTCTTTCTGCATCTTACTTTTTAAAATTTAATTTAAGCTTGGATTGAAGCTCAGTGGGAGAGTGCTTGCCTAGCATGCACAAAGCCCTAGGTTCAATCCCCAGCACCAATATATAATATAATTATCTTCAGAATCTTTCCGAATTAGTACACAAAGGAATTCCTTTTTCTTTTTAACAGCTACATAATATTTCATGTCATAGTTAAACCATTGTTTATTTAATCCACTCTATGCTGATAGACACTTAGGTAAAAGGGTATAGTCATATCAAATTTGAATAGAAATTCTTAAGTAAGGTATTGTCAACACGCACTCAGAAATATATGACAATGTGTGTTTCTACATACCCACAGCAACACTGTATGTTTTCAAGCTTTTACTACTTGCTCTCTACTGCTTCTTCAGTCATTCTTCCAAGAATCCATCTGATAGCATATTCTTTTTCCAATTTATATTGTTTAAAAAGTGTATAATTACAAAATAATACATACTTATTATAGGAAATAAACATGAAAAGCAGACAATGAAACACAGATGTATACCACAGTGTCACAGCACACTGACAGCCACAGTTGCACCCCTTCTTCCAGACTGCTTTTCTGTTCCTATATGCACATTTTTGCTAGGTCGTTTACAAAATGAGTCCTACTAAGCACAATCTGTAACCAGTCTGTTTACTTAACTAGATATCGTCTAGCAGTCAGTCTTCACGTTCACTCCAGTTTAATGTCTGAATTGTATTCTGTAGTTGGATGAGCAGTCTACATCCTTTCTTGTTGAACTGTTGTAAGGAGTAAAAAGAAACATTGCAAAAAGTGCCTAACAAGGCTTACTAAATAAATGGCTTCCTCCCTCACACACCTACTCTTATGCACTCTGAGAACAGAAAGCTGCAATATTAACTCCTAAGATACTGTGTCAGTACTGTTATGTACACTGCATTCAATTAATTTGACTCAGATGTAAACATCAATAATAAACCTGGTACTAGTCTAATCAACCAAGATAGAAAGGCACAGAAGACAGAGTCACTGCCCTCAGCCAGTGTGTGCCCAACTTTGCATGTCCACTTGGCATCCTATGTTTCCTTGGAGGTTCAGCTGCAGACTCATGAGCAGATACTAGTGTTTGAGTAAACAGAACACTCAAGTCTTACCTGTCACCTGTCTCCATGTTTAGCACTTTGGATAATGAAACCTGACCATACTGTTCTCCTTGGTAATACCAGGGGATCGTAATTATCACTCCTGATTTCCAGAGTTGGAGAACAAAGCAAGATAAGAGATACAAAACATTGCACAAGTCAAAAGTCTACTTCAAGACAAAGTTGCATTGAGTTTAATGGCTGTATGTGTGATGTTTGGGGGCTGTGGATATAGAGCCTCCAATTCTTAGGACAGCTGCTGGATGTCACAGGATTGTTCACTAACCAACATTAAATTTGGATATATGAACTTCTGAAATGAGACCCAGTTTGCCAAGATACAATTTTTAAAAAATAATTTCCCCCATAATATGTACCTGATTATGAAATGTAACTAATTCAACAGGCTATGAGAGATTTGTGGTGAAACTTACAGCTGTACCATCACATGATTAGCTTTATTGTGTAAGTTGCTAAAGATTATAATGAAGCAGATGAAAATAATCAGGAAAATGTTTTAATTTGCATGTTAAAATATATGCTCAAATGTTACTTAACATAAACTCTTGATACATCATACATTTTTGCTAGAATAAAATGATTTTGTCATGAATATATTTTTAAATATCTTCTTTTATAAGGCTTGACATTTGTATTTAAAGTAGTTCTAACTGCTTCTTTCTTCCCCTTTACTCTGTTTTCCTGTCCTATTTGTCATAACATAAGTGACACCTTAAAGATGGTTCTTGTGTCTGTGTAGCTTTGAAGTTATATCCACCCTATTAACATAGCTTTCCTCCCATGCATGGACACCTGCTAACAATGGCTTGTAGATGGAGAGCTGTTACTTCTTCTATTAGATCAAAATAGTTATTGCTGTACAGAATACTTAAAAGAGAAATTTATGCTGTCAAGTAGAAGAGAGTTTAGCGTAATTCAGGGCATATCTGTGTGTCAATAGCAGAACTGACTGGAACCAAAAGACCTGATCAGTCTATCTTTTATTGACTCACAGGGACAAGAAACTGTGCAGAACAAGCCTTCCTGGGGGTCCTCATCATGACCTCTCTCTAACCACAGTGGAGCACACTAAGTTGGGCATAAAAGGAACATTACTGGTGTGAAAATTTGGAATGCTTTAAATCATTCTGAAACCATGTTTGTTGTCCATTTTCCTTGCTCCCTGTCTGTTTTCTTTACCTTGACCTACAATGAATGCTAACCTAGAAGATACCTTGAATACCAGCAACTTGCAAGTGCAGCAGACTATTTAAGAGTACCTTGAGGTATCTATAGGGTGTCAGGTACTATAATCCAAATATTGCTTAAAGCCAAATAAATGCAAAAGTGCTTTCCACTTTATAATACCATCTGTAACACTATATAAGCTTCAGATATATTGCAGAAAACCTTTGTGATTCCAAAAACTGTGAATGATGAAATTCAAGGTCATGTTTTATTTTGATGGATTTGTATAGTGCTGTTCAGTGCCATGGATGAATAATTGAACAGATATAGCTCTGGGTTGGTTTTTTTCTTTTTTGTATTTGAAATCAACATGATAATCACTTCTCAGCACCAAGTCTCAAAGTATGCAGCTTAATTCTGGCCACGGGTTGTTTAGTATTATTGCTAAGTATCTGAGGAAGCTTGAAAGTTGGTGCCACATGAATTGTGGCACAGTGTGAGTTTATATGGAGCTTGGAGTAGGAAACCTCAGTTTGGACCACTTTCCTAACTAATTGTGTAATCCTATCAGGAGCTTTGCTTTGGCTGAATGTTTTAGTTACTTTTCCATTGCTGGAACAAAATACCTGACATACATAACTTAAAGGTCAAAAGGTTTAGTTAGGCTTGTGGTTTCAGAGGTTTTAGTCAGTGACTGGGAGATTCCAAGTCAGAAACTGCATGGTAAGGGAAAGCTGTTCATCTCATGGAAGCCAAGAAGCAGAAAGCAGAAGAAAACCTAGGAAGAAAGAGGAAAGAGGGGGGAAAGAGAGAGAGAGAGAGAGAGAGAGAGAGGGAGGGAGGGAGGGAGAGGGAGAGGGAGAGGGAGAGGGAGAGGGAGAGGGAGAGGGAGAGGGAGAGGGAGAGGGAGACATTACTGTCCCTGTTGGGCAAGCTATGCATTGTCCCCAAATCTGACTTTCTTCATCTTCAAAACTGAAACCATAGTGCTTTAGCATAGACACCTTGTTTCATGCTAAAATAGGCCTGTGAGTATCTAAAGAATGTCTAGATATATAAATGCTATTAAACTATTGTGTTAAATATAAATGCTACTCACATTATGAGTACTACTGAACATATCATTTGATGAGACTATTATAAATGAGTCAAGCATTGTACTTAATGGCTTTAGATATCGAATTTATCTGCTTAACATTACTGAGCTGCATGTTATTTCCATTTTATGCATAAAATTAAAACCCAGAAGAGCCAACATATTAAGTAGTAGAGCTGGAATTTTGACATATTTTAACATGCTAAGACATGCATGTAGCATAATAAAGCTGTAAGCAGAAAAATTGAAGATGCTTATTTGTATTTCTTTTTTCTTCTTTTTTGGCAACTAATTCTTACTGAACTCCTATTCTATGTCAGGTACTGTACTAAGAATTATATAGTCATTACCTTACTTTCTTATAGCAACCCTATGAGCTAAGCAAGTTTTCTTCACCTTGGGACTATTGCTATTTTTGCCAGATTGTTCTTTATTGTAAAAGCCTGTGCCATGCACTGTAGGATGATCACAGCATCCCTGGCCTCTCCACTCTAGATCCTAGCGGGACACATCTCCTTTCCTCCAGCTATGACCACCAAAAATGACTCCAGATATTGCTAAGTGTCCTCCAGGGCAAAGCCATTGCTACTTGAAAACCATTGAGTCAGAATCATTTTACTTTATAGTTAATGATAATAAGGCACAAAATGTTTAGAGTAATTTGCCCAAGGTCATACATCTAGAGAGTAGCAGAATTTGAATTTGTTTGACTCAGATCTGTGGACTTGCATTTCTTCTTCCCTGCAGCATCCCTGATACTGAGTTGTTTGTTGCTAAGGAAACTCAAATCCTGGAGAGGCCTGTGGGTGCTTCCTAAGAGCCTGCCTTCTGGGAGCACAGATTGACCATCGAAATTCAATCTAGGACTTAGAGGTAGGCATGTATAAGGTGCTTCCAATGGCATCAGGACAAATAGTTCAGCAACTGTGACCCTACCATTGCTAGCAGTTCTCATTAAATATAAAATATCATGGTGGGGTTTTTTTTGGTCCAGGATAGTTTCAATCTGTTTTAGACAATAGATGTGGGAAGCACAAAGCTGCAAACCAGTTCAGTCAGTCGTTGGGAGTTTCTGGAGTGATTTAAATAGCCCTGACAATGTAGGTCGCTATTTTTAAGGCTGAGCTAAGTGTCTGAAAGTGCTTCACACAGCCATGACCTCAGGTAGAAGTCACAGAACACTGGAATTGCAAGGACTTTCATGGTCTTGCCTGAGAAATCTGGAAACTGAACCCCTGCACCCTGGATCACAGAGTAGGATTCCTGGCTTCTGGTAAAAATGTTCTGATCTTTCCTTCTGTCTTGAGAATGGCCGTACTCATCAACTTGTAACCTTATGGGAAAGTGTAACTTCCTGGTTCAGCCCCATCTGGTCCTATTCATGTCAGACTGGAAAAGAATAGACTGACTGAGCCCTTCACCTTCTTCCTATTCTGAAGATGGATTAAGTCCCTTTATAGTTGTACCAGTCCCTCATCATCATATATTGTTTCCTCTGGCAGGTAGATGTTTTTTAGCATTATACTAAGCCTTTACAAAGTTTACTTGATATTCTCCCAAATACATGGGTTCTATTCTCTCTGTTTTACAGAGGAATAACTTCTTCAAGGAGGACAGGGATGTTAATTAATGTACATGGTCATGGAAAATAAAAGACAAAGTCAGGGTAGAATGGAGGCTGTTTCTAATCAAGTGGTTCTCAAACTTGAATGCACAGCAGCGTTGTCCAAATAGTATATGAGATATACTATAAAGTGTCATTTATGGAAAAATTGTAATTTAGCTGAATGTCCTCTATCTATTGTTGCTAAATCTGGCATCCTTAGGCTGCGGATGATCTTAGTGGGGACAGCGTGTAAGCCATCCTCAGTACCAGGGAAGCTGAGCAGAAGTGCTGGGATCCTTCAGGAGAGTCTTTGGGCTACACAGAGGTGGTCAAGAGGAACCTCGAGGTTGGTAAATCCTTGAGCAATAAACCTAAGCCCTCATTCAAAGAAGGGAAGTTTTACTATGGCCTCCACCCTTAAAAAAGGAGTTGAAGAACTCAGAATGAAAACTTTCTGTACGGGATGGAAAAGAAGGGTGTGTATCTCACACTGGAACACAGTCTCAGCATTACTGACAAAAATGAGGAGGTCTGCAGAGAGTAGTGTCACAGTAACGGCACCTGATCCATTCTAAGGAAACGAGTATGGCACTCTCCACATCAGAAGGAGCTCTGCTTTTCTGTGCATCAACCATGCTGCTGCTCTCCAAGGGAGCCACCTTGGAACATTCTGGGTAGCAAAAGGTGTGTTTTTCAGCAGCAATTGATGGGATAGGACATTTGGGAGTGGTGGAGAGTTTGGTAAACTCACAAAGGTGAGAGCAAGGACAAGAAGTCCCTGAAACATCTCCCCAGTAAGCAGAGAGAAGCCCACTGGCTCCCAAGATTGAATATTGTTGGAGTTGGACTTCCAGCCACCTCTCTGCACAGAAGCAGAAGCCCAGCGCCTCCATTGTAATAGCCCACATCCTTGATTGTTCTCAAGACTGTTACAGAGAGTTACTTTAACAGGGTATTATTTTCTCCTACTTGGACTTTTACTTTGCTAAGTTCTACCTGTCAGACCTGTGCTTTTTATGTTCACACCTTAACAGGCAGTCAATATAGCCATGTCTGATCTTAACTCTTCAGTTATTTGTTTTATATCTGCTGATGCCCCTTGACCTAACTCAATTGGTATTTGTGGTTTTTCCAGTGTTAGCATTTTATTTGGGCTTTTATTAGAAAAAGCCTTATTTGAAAGGATCTTGTTGGGCTGTTTTTTGTTGCTTCCTGAACATACTGTACAAGACCAAATGTAGTGTATAATAAAGTTCAGGCTTCCTCCGGCTCATTATTAGAATGCTATATTTTACATGTAAATTATATTAGGAAGCCTGTGTCTTTCCTCTAATGATTAAGATTACAGAGGGAAAAGAGAATGAAAGAAAAGAAAGAGTCTGTTTGTTTTTAACACAAAACCCCCTCCGAGGAAGATTAATTTTCTAACACAGTACAATCCAGAATGAATTGTTGCATTCTGTAAGCAGCCTCCTTTCACTTCCAAGAATATTCTTCGCATCACGTGTAACTGTACTCTTGGCCTTGGAAAAGTTCTTAATGACGGAATAGACTATTGATACCTCTAAGATCTTGTTTTCTTCTACCACCTCAGAAGCCATTCCAAGTGTGTTCTCTGCTGGTATAGAGAAAACGATGTGTGTTTTTTGGTTTGTTTGTTTGTTTGTTGTTGTTTTGTTTCTTGTTTGTTTGTCTTGTTTTTGGTAGTGGCTCAGGGTGACAAATTTATGTACTCTCTCACTGCAAAGAACATTTTTTAAAAAACAACACCAGAGGAAACTACTATTGCTGACTTTTGTACAAGCAAGAGAAGCAAAATGGAGGTCATGTCTTTTCTTTTCCTTCTTTCTTTATTTTGATACAGGGGATTGAAATCATGACCTTGCCCTTGCCAGGCAGGCACTTGTGCTACTTGTTGAGCTAAAATTTTTTAATAGTCGGTGGGGTAGAAATAATTCTACAGCGGCATTCTAAACCTACCAGGCCTGCATTAAATATGTGAACACTTTTTTTAAAAATTTTATTTACAAAGGAAAAAAACAACCAAACAAAACAGAAAAAAGGGTAGCAACAATACAGAATTCCAAAGGAAAAAAAGAAAAGAAAAACAACAATGAAAAAAACCACTAAGAAATCACCAGTTGATAAATTACATACTGTCATCTTGGAAATAGTTGTTCAAGTTACAAAATTAAAGCATACAAAGTAGACATTCAAACAGTGAGACTGTTAACAGTTCTGCTCAACAATCTAACAAAAACAGTAATATGATCATCTATCTTACACACTTAAACATAATATGTGAACACTTTTGATCATCACATTTTATGCAGGAGGTAGGGAAACTGAAGGGAAGTTAAAGCAAAGCAGGGGAGGTGGTAAAAGTTATACAAATACTTCCTCTGCAGAAAATCTGAAGTGCACTTGTCAGTCTAGAGAAGTACTGGGCTAGGGTCATGTAGATGTATTGAGAAAACAAAGAGAGTTTGAAGGAGGAGCTGCTCAGCATCCTGCTGACTTTACAGTCTCCTTCTTCCCGGAAAGGTTTAGACCCTTGGTTTCGCTATTTGCCACTAAAGAGCAACAGGATATGTGAAAGTTACCACCTAAGATTATGCAAGTCGAACCGTATGCAAGACCCAGCCAAGGAGGCAGGTGGCAACTGCAGTCCTTCCCCTGTCACACTCAGTGGCCACCCTGGGCACCAGGCCCAGGGCACACGCTCTTTCTTCATCTGACCAGAGCAGGTGCTTCTTTTTCATCGCAAAGGGCTCTTGGGTATCTTCTGAGACACTGATCATAACTTCATGAAAAGACATCCTTGCTTTGCCCCTGTCCACTTTGGTGGTGTCAGTCTGGCACTTAGAAACCCTAGATGACCTTAGAGGTTAACTGGTGAGCGGTTTCTTCTGGAACAAAAGGACCAAGTAATAAGGGATGCTGATCGTCCTAAATGGCTCACTTACTTTCTTGCAAACTATTGGATATTTTTGAGAAGAGAGGAATTTCTGAAGATCCTGAGTTAAGGAGGCCAGGTCAGGATTCAGTGATGCTCCAAGCAGCATCCCTAGGCCTCTGGTGAGGAACCGTGACTGCACCATGTTGCTTGTCACAAATACCAGTCATAAGGAGTAACTTTACCTTTCCTCTTGCTCTTGGAAAGACCAACTTGTTGAACTTACCCTTCATTTTGCAAAAGAATCAAATTTAAGTTGTGAACTTAAATATGGAAAAGAAATGCATTCACTTTTGTTACAATTTAAAACCAAGGGTTTGTTTGAGATTTCATAACTGACTTACTTGCCTGAAGTATGGTTAATATGAGTCTAAATTTTGTATTTTGGTCATAAAAATCCAGGAAACTGGGGCGTGGGTTTTCTCCTCTGCTTAAGAACATAAAGCCAGTATTTTATTTTCATATGTATTTATCTCATAGTATGCAATGTATTTATGTGCTCAAACTGTTCTAATGTTTGGCCTCAGGAATGCCTAGTGTGATGGAAACTGAAGAAATTTTGTGCAAAATTGACTTGTGTGTTCTAGGGAAAGTCACTTAATCTTACTGACCCATTCATTATTTCTTATCTGAAGATGTATTTATATGTACCTCATAGAAATTCTGTAGAAAATAAGTGAAATAACACATAGGAAATGAGTAGCATGGCACCTGACATAAAAACATTATAATTATTCATCCAATTAGTTGAGAATATCGCTCACTATTTAGAGGAGCAAATAAGATGCCTTTCTGTAGCTTGTGTTCAGAGTCTGGTACAGTGATGCTTGTTTTCTTTTCCAGCCACAGGATGAAGTCTTCAGGCTGGCCACCTCCCTCAGGAACCTGGGGTTTGAACCAGGTGCCACCATATGGATGGGAGATGATGACAAACCGAGATGGGCGAGACTACTTCATCAAGTAGGTTAAAAAGATGTCATGCACCATAAAATCCTGGGCTGATGGACTTTTCTGGTTTTGATTTTATTAGCAAAAATGAAACTACTTAAAGTAGTAACTCATAGGAGTTTAGAGGCCAGTACTCAAACAGCTTGGTCTCCTACAACTTCTGTAACTTGTAACATTGTGTCGCTTTTCTTGGGCAGAGGCCACCTGACTGTGCCAATTCACTGCATAGTATAGAGATTCCAGCTCAGAGCAAAAGTGGCCATCATAAATATTAGGCCTGTTGTACTCATTGTCTAAGACCAATAATTAACATTTGACTTGGGATAGTATCATTTAGGGAAATTTCTAGAAATGGGCAAGATAAGAATGCTACCATATCATCTATAACTAGAAAAACAAGCTACAAGGTTTATGTCCATTTTGTGTTTTATTTTACATTTCTCATGCTAATACTGGCATAGGTTTTAGTAATTTGTGGTACTCTTTTTTAATTGTGCTAAATGGATATATAGGTCATGAAACTATTTAAGCCATCTTGCTCTACAAGTTAGTGGTATTATGTACATTTACAATGCTGTGCACTTTTTTTAACCATTATCCATTGCCACAAAATTTTATCATTCTCAACAGAAATTTTTAACCCATTAAACAATAACTACCTGTTCTTCCATGTTCCTAGCCCCCAGTAACTGCTACTGTACTTCGTGTCTCTCTGAATTTGCCTATCTCAGGTACCTCATAAGAATGAAATCATATAACGTCTGTGCTTTCTTATCCGGCTTATTTCATTTGGCATAATAAAATACAGGCTTCTCTATATTATAGAACATGCCAGAATTGTACTATTTTTAAGGCTGAATCCTGTTCCACTATAGAAATAGCCTATGTTTTGTTTATTTATTCATTCATCTATTGAAAGATATTTAGATTGTTTCCACCTCTGACTGTTTGAATAGTGCAACTATGAACATAAGTATACAAGTATCTGTTTGAGGGGATGGGAGTGTAGCTCAGTAATAGAGTAACTGATAAGCATGTTGAAGTCCCTGGGCTCAATCCTCAGCAGTCCACATGCAGAGGGAGAGAGAGAGAGAGAGAGAGAGAGAGAGACAGAGACAGAGAGAGAGAGAGAGAGAGAGAGACAGAGAGAGAGAGAGAGAAAGAAAGAAAGAAAGAAAGAAAGAAAGAAAGAAAGAAAGAAAGAAAGAAAGGAAACAGAGAGTAGACAGTAAGTGGTTGAGATATATACCTAGGAGTATAATTGCTGAGTCACGTGAAATTGTGGGTCAAAGCTGTGTTGAACTTTTGAAGGAGCCCCAAACTGGTTTTTCAGGGTGGCTGTAGTGCTGTGGTTTTTGGCAGTTTTATGAGAAGAGCATTTATATTGCATTTCTCAAAATGGCAAGCGGTCAGCCTGCTGTTTTCTCTAACCAAAGTGAAATATTCTTAATTACAAGAAATTAGTGAACCACATTTGAAATCAGGAAGCATAGTGGGCTCCAGCCCATGCAACTGTAACTGAGCAGAGATTGGAGACCATGGAAAAACCATTCACAATGACATGCTGGGTTCTTTGCAAGCTGACCATGCATTGACTCACAAACACAGGATCACTGGGAAGCAGGGTATGGTGTTTATGAAAAATGTCAAGATTGTTTTGGAGAATGAGGTCTTTTGCACTTCCTATCCCACCTCACCCATGGGAGCATTGTTAGGATCAGCCAGGGGACTAACATGTCTGAGAGTCGTGGACAGTTTTCCAGTCTCTATAGCCCAAACCTCTCACTTTCCCCAGAACAGCTGCAGAAGGGAAAAAAGTCCTGCTCCAGAACACAGTTGTCAAGGGATTTGGCTGCCCCACCTGGGAAGATACCCATTCTGGGGAGCCTATGGGAAATGGCCTTCTGGATCTTTGAGGGATTCCTAAGTCTGTGCCCACAGAAAAACTAGCCTGGAAATGACAGGTGGAATGGTCTCCTGAAAACTCAAGGATTGGGTAAGCCCAATGGTTTGAGTCATATTCTAGATTTTGAATTGTTCATTTCATAGTTTGCCTGAGTCCCTTCTGCTGCCATTAAGACAATGTTTTATGACATCCAATCTTGCCACCTATCTTATGACATGGCTGTGAATCTATGCCCTGATAAGGTGACATAATGCTTGCACTCAAAACAATAAAAACGTTGTCAGAGGAATACATATTTTAAGGCCTAGGTTGTGAGTTTATGAAGGCATGTCTGCGACTTCACTAACGAACTGCATTTTTCTTTGTCCATGATTAGACTTCCTTTATATTCCAGGCCATTTTATCAAATACTAGAAACCCAAACCAAAATCAACTGAGTAGGGGTTCTGGGAACACCTCCTGTCTCCACTTGCATGATTAACATTAGCACTATTGACGTATATAAGGGACAGTCACGATGTCAATATAACATTTATACTGGCCTAAATGCCAACTGTTAAATCATAAGACCAAGTTGGATAGTTAAGAAACCTTCACTGATTGCTAATAACATGTTTTAAGAATAAAATCACCAATGTTTTTTGATGGCAAATTGCATTTTCCTTGTAGTTTCTTTGTGCTTGAAAAGTTTCTGTTATCCTTGCAGAGAAAGTTTTAAGATGTTAAGAACAGTACATTTTGGAAGGTGTTTGTTCTTTCTTTCTCATTAATGAACTTTATAAATAATGAGAATCACTTTTTTCCTTACGTACTGAGTAGTGTCCATTACAAAGAGATACTCTAATTATCAGAGTTTCTAGGGAGCCTAAATTTGCAGTATAGAGAATTTCTGTACTCATTAGTTTTAGAAGTTAAAAGGACAATTTGAAAACTAATCCATTGTTAGTAATTAGCACCTTTGCATTTAGTTTTCACTATTTTACATATTCTTTTTGAAAGAGATTAGTTGTTTTCCTTTTCAAATCTTGTCATAGGATGTAAATGATAGCCACATCAGACAATTGTTTTAGATGGAGGTACAACTATCTTTGAGTGATGAACCAAGGTGTGGGAAGAACCAGGTTTCATGTGTTCAAAGTCACAGTCTAATAGCTAAATAGTGAGAGAATTCTATCATTATGAGTCTTCCAAACACAATCCAGAATAACTGAAAATGTATTCAAATTTCATCTCCCCCTTGAGTCCCCGATTATGTAACACAGAGCTGGGTAACCCACTTTCTATAGTTACTGATCCATCAAGGAAACTAATATATTCACAATAAATGTACATTTCTATAATAGTGTCCAGTTCACAAATCTTGACTATAAAGTAGAATAGCAGTAAAAGACCTGGTGCCTGCATCTAGAGTAGAGATTGGGAATAATATCAGAAACTGGCCAGATAATTGTGTATAGTTGCTGCTCTGAAGCACTTCTGTATGAGACCTCATCAATGTGTCTTCAGCACAGAAATTATCATCCCCATTTTTCAGATGTAACATTGAGGCTCAGCCTAATCAAGTGGCATTGCCAACATCATCTATGTGTGCTGAATCACAATCTGTTTCTTGTTCAGCTACATCTGATTCCCCATTGAGAAAGGTCATTTTCACCAAGCATACTGGTGTATGCCTATAATCCCAGCAGTCTGGAAAGCTGAGGCAGGAAGATCACAAGTTCAAGCCCAGCCTGGAGAAAATTTTATAATTTAATGAGACCCTAACTCAAAAATAATTAATCAAATAAAAAATAAAACAAGATGATTAAGGATTTAGCTTAATGTGAAGGCTCTAGGTTCAATCCTCAGTATAGAAAAAGAAAAAACTGACAGCTTTTGTTGATATTTTTAGAGAAATACAAAGTAGTTTTTTAAGGAACAGAGAATATTTTCTAAGAAACATGCACATGCAAAATTAAAGTTTCTCAGTACTATTATTACCAGTTAAGAGAGAGCAGAACAGGGGAAAGGAGTGAGATAGATGGAAAGAGAAACTATGAAGGAAGTCTCAGGAAAGAATGTCGGTATGAAATGGTTAAGAGAGGAAGAAATAGAGAAGTGAAGGAACAAAGTGAAATACTCTGAGATGATTATTATAATAACAGCACTGATGAATAATGAGTGTAGGTGGAGATTGATGTAGATATAGATTCAATTGTAGATACAAATATGGACATATGAAGTATGATCAAAAATTATGGTGAATGTTTAAATTTAAAATATTATTACAGTGAAAGACATATTGCATTAATTTCTCTCAAATTACTCCACCTTATCTCAAACACAATTATATCATCATTCTTATCATTTTATGAAACAATTCTGGAAGTCCTTTTACATGAGTGTCTTCAGTTGTGCTGTCCTGGCTAATTCAGTGTGCTGAATTAATTCAAAATGCTTATCATCTCTCATGGTCATTTTGACTTTGGGGAAGAGCTGGGAGTTGCATGGTGCCAGATCCAGTGAATAAGGTGGATGAGGTCACCCCGTGATATTTTTATCCATTTTTTGAGAGAAAGCTTCTGTCTGGAGAGAGACAGAAGGGGGTCCCGAGTGGGTTGCCCCTTTTAACCTTTTTTTTTATTGGTACCAGGGATCAAACTCATGACCCTGCACTTGCAAGGCAGGCGCTTATGCTGCTGAGCTAAATCCCCAGCCCCCGTGATATTTTTATGAGCCAGACTGTCCACTGGATAACCGTTGGCACCAGCATTTACTGTATTTTTGACCACTCACCAAAGAGGACTTCCAGAACTGCTTCAGAAAGTGGCAAGAATAATGGGACAAATGTGAGAGGGAGAGAAAGTGAGAGGAAGCACTTGGCAATGTGTCTTTTATGGTGATAATTTTTTAATTCAAACATTTAATCATATATTTTGATCATTTATAGATACATATGCCATATAATAAATGGATATACAATATAGGTATTTATACAGAAATAGGTATTGTCATGGGTTATGTTGGTGGCCCCCAGGCCTCATGTATTTGCATTGTGCATTTGTGATTGGTTCATTGTCTAGTGCTTGGATTGGTGGTGTCAGTGCTACACCCTCCTAGGTGTGGAGCCAGGATGTGATGTAATGGCAGGAAGAAGATGTGTCTCTCTCCCTTGCTGGTTTCTGCCTTGCTCTTTGCAGCCGCCATGAACTGTGGGCCGCCATGCCACCCTGCCTTGGAGCCAACTGAGTATGAACTAAAACCTCCAAAAACTATAAGAAATAAACCTTTCCTTTCCCAACTTTGGGCATCAGGTATTTTTGTCTCAGCAATGAGTAAAAAGTAACTAAGACAGAATTTG
>PVJX010018335.1:0-36719 GCA_004027295.1 Dolichotis patagonum
TAACAGTACCAGAGGCCTGCTGCCTCCAAATAATTTGTCTTTCAATATATAATTTAAACTTATTACCAGCATGTGTATCACTTCCCCTCTTGAATTATGAGTCTATAAATGCATGAGAATTTGCAATTTTAAATCACCGTAGAGCTGCCAATTAAACTTTGTGTTTTGGGGCAGAATACAAATAGGATATAGTCTGTTAACAACCGTTAATATGGTGGCAATGCAAATTCAAATGTCAAAGCAGCAATACTCATCCCCGCCCCCACCCCCCAGACACCTAGGTGATATACATACATCAAGCATGCAGCCTCTGTTTATCTTGGTCTCCCAGAAAATGAATGCTTTATTGAGCAACTTAATTAAAAACAAAACGAAAAGTAGTCCTGAGGTGGTTTTTGTTTTCTTTTGTTTTTGAATTGCAAGGCTGATAATGCTATGCACGTGTTTATCTACGGGTGAGAAGATACTAAGAACACACCATGGGCGTCCACATGTGCATCGTTAAAACTTGTTTTCAACTGGCTGACTGGCTTCTACAGAGACCTGCTGTCAATAAATTTAGGGGTTCAATATTCACCATTCCAAGTCGCTTCAAAACTAAATGGTTATTGACTGATGATTTTCAAAATTATTGGTGACAATTTTGTTCTTAAAAAATTATGATAAAGGGTATGTATGCAGCTGATTGGAACTTTATCCTGCAGGTGTGGAGACTCATTGCATTTAAGTATAAGTTTAAATAATGATCTCCTCCTCCTGCTTTGAACTCCTGTGCCTGCTCCGCTTGCCTCTTCCTGAAGAACTTCCAGAGGTTCTCTTCTCTGTGTCCAAGGTGACAAAAACACAGTGAGTGCTGTGGCCAGATGCCACCAAGGGGAAAGGAAAACGTGGCCTCTTCTGCCTTAGTCATTAGGTCTGGCCCTTCTGCCTCTTTCCCACAGTCAAAATGACCAGGAAAGGTCAGCATTATCAATCGATCTGTAACAGCATGACTGAAGATACCCTTGAAGGTGACTTCCAGAATTGCTTCAGAAAGTGGCAAGAAGAATGGGACAAGTACATCGGAAATGAGAACTGGTATTTTGAGGGGAATTAACGTTTGTGTGTCATTTACTGTAATAAAATTTTTAAAAATTTAAGTGGTAGCTATAATTTTAATCATGCCTTCTGACTTCCTTCACGTACTTTATTTATCTTTTTGTTGTCATTGTTTTGTTTTCTGAGACAGAGTCTCAATGTGTAGTTCAGGTAGGCCTTGGACTTGAGGGTGACCCTCCTGCCTCAGCTGCCCAAGTGCTGGGTTACTGGTGTGTGCCACCATGCCTGGCCTTTTAAAAATTTGTTTTTCTTTTTCTTCAAGTATAGAATGGATCAGAAACCAATTCTTGTTTGATGCGGGCAACATTTAACATTCAAAAACACTTTTTAAAGAAAATGTTAATACCATTGAAAACTTTTAATTGGCAAAACATAATTGAAAGTTTTGTCCCGTAGATGCTGGCAAGATGCTATCACTTTTTATTTAATCATCGTGCTCTGGTTTCAGGCCACAGTGCGCAGGGCAGGAGTGCTTCCTACTTCTTGGGCCTACTTATCTCTCACACAACAGGAGTGGCCCAAAGGCGTCTTTGGCTTGGCTAGTCATCTGAGCAATCGGAAAATCTTTAGTTCTGCTGGTGCCTAAATAACCTCAGGGCCCAGATGCTCTGTTTATGTCTGCCAGCAGTGCAGAGAATTACTCCTCTAGCCTTTTCTTTGGTTTCCATTTGTGAAGCCAGTCACCAACTAGGACCAAATAGAAAGGTAATTAAAAAGCAAAATCCCGTGGCAGGATTTGGCTTTGTTCATCACTTGCACTGTGGATTCAGTTGTGATCCTAACTGCCTCCAAACGTGTAGAAAGCTTGGTTAATTCACAGAGCTGCCTTTGGGAATGAAGTTTCCGTTCTCCCTACCCCCCCCCCCGCCCCAGTGCTGGTCAGAATAGGGAAGGACAGCGTGACACTGTATCCCGAGCAGAGCGCAGGGCTGGCCCTCGTGCCTGTGTTTCCCTTCTCTCTGAGGACATAAATGTCCAGTTATCCCCTGCAGACATCTGCAGCATTGCTGGTCAGCAGTAGTGTCCAGGTATTAGATAGTGACTGGTCTCATTAGTTCGTGAGCATCTGAATACACAGAAAACTCTCAATAAATTGGGAATATATTTGAATTTGATCTTCATGTAGACTTTTTGTAACCTTGGGTTTGCTTGTACAATGACTGTTAAATTCTCAATATATCTCATTATAGAAGCTAGAGTTCTTCATGGTAATAATGACATTTAGATAAACACTGTCTTATTCTAGTAACACTTCCAAGAGGAAAGCAAACGTACCAGGCATCTCCTGAAAGAAATGTTGTTTTTGAAGATTGGAGTCTCTGAAGCTGCTAATTAGATATGGAAGGGGCATTTTGTAAAAGTGACAAGTATTTTAATGAAAAAGGTCATGCATGTCAGCTGGCATTATTGTTTCCTGAAGTGGCTTAACTCTGCCCAAGTCAGTGAGAATTAAGATTTCAATTATACATTACTAACGGCTAAGACACAAGGTTAGTAAGGTAGAAGTTTAAAACCTAAGCATGGCTAAAAATTCATCTTTTTCACTGGTATCACGGCTAAGTATTCTCTAAATGCCAGCGGTTTATAACATGCCACTAATGCCCTAGAGTGATAACACATTAGAATTCACAAAACCGGAGACAGTCAGAAGCTGGGACAGCAGACTTAATTTCCAAATGAGATTTGAATGCTAAACTAAACATTTTATCTTTGAGGAGCGAAGACTTTAGAATGATAGATATGAGTGATGTGGAGAGGGTATTTTCTTTAACGATAAAGGCCCTGTATCACGAGTCTGATGATAGGTACTCAAATGTTTTAATTTAACCAGGGCTACAGAAATGCTGTTATTTATTAGTGGGCATTGTACCTGGACGAGAATAGATCTGCTCAAGAGAACTGTTCTAAACTGAAAAAACAAATATTTCTCAGGACTCTTGTACATCTTCATACCCAATAAGGTTGAATTCTGGCCTAGCACAGATCTTCAGTGAAAGCAAAATTTCTGGTTATCCTGCTATTCCCTCTGGTTCTAGTAACTTTATCACCATCACATGTGGAAACCACACATAATGCCCTGGGGCTGGGAGAGAAGCTCCGCAGTAAAATCTGTGGAAGTCCAGCTTCTTACACGTTTCTCTTACAGTATTTGACCAGTGTGTGCTCAAATCACAGAATGAATAAAGTGACAGGAAGTTGAAATAATTTTGCACATTTGATTTATTGTTAAGCCAGCCTTGGATGTGCGGAGAGTACTGAGCTAAATGAAGAGGCCTAAAATATCACATTTTCCTGAGATGTGCGTTGGGATGGGAGGGAGACCAGGAGAAGGAGCGGAAGGTGGGGAGAAAGGTTTTAGGGACTCAGAATCAGTAAATAGTTCGGTTAACATTTGTTATCGCTTGGATCTAAAATGTCTCCCAAAATTCTGATGTTCAAGCATACAAAATCATTAGAGGGGGTGGGACCCTAGGGGGAACAAGATGGAAGGCTGTGTTCTTGTCCCTGGTGCCTCTCTTCTCTCTTTGAGGTAACCGTGGAATGAACAGTTTTGCTCTACACATCCACCAGGCCATTTCCACTTGGAGTCGAAGAATCATGGCCCCTGAAACTGGTGGCCAGAAGCTATCTCTCTTCCCTGAAGTTGTGGTTGTTGAGTATTTTTTTCCCAGCAACAGAAAAATAAGACAAAAAACCTGGTGCTAGAAATGAGATCCCTTCTTTGACTGAACCTAACCGTGTAGTTGAGAAACCTTTAAAAATGATTTGTAAAAGAAATTTGGAAACATTTAGAGATGCAACCTAGAGAAACCCTGAAATGCTGTGAGCGCATTTACTGTGTGGTACTTATCAGAGCAAAGACAGGGAGGCTGAGAGGAATGTGGGTAGTAAAGGCCAGGCCATTCCCCTTGGAAACAGCAACTCCACTGGCAGATGGACTGGAGGCCATATGTATTATACTCTGGCAGAATTTTAAATTTTGCCCACATCCGGAGACTTTGTGAAAGACTGACATTAAGGGCAGGAGACTCATTCATCTTGGAGGAAATTTCAAGGCAGTCCAGTATTCCATGTGTGACGTGGAATGGATACTGCTTGCTCCTTCCAGCCAGATTTGCGGTGAGAATCATGAGCTCACTGCAAAGTACAGTGGGATGATGCGAAGCTTGTCTAGCAAGGAAACACCTCTAAAAGTGGGGCAGACAACAGTGTGGTTGCTGAAAAGATTAATGTTAAAAAGAACTTTGCATCATAGAAATAAAGAAGACTTACATGCGTCTCAGGAATCAGCAAGCCTCTGGATTGCTCAGGGTGAACCATGCAGAGCTGGAAAGCTTTGATTTGAAAAGAGAGTGTCTTGACCCCCTGCTCTCGAGAAGGCCCACTTCAGAAATTGATTCCCCACAATGCATTTCAGTCCTCAGCCCTCCAGGCTCTGAGAGGGTGCTGCTGCCGTGGTGAAGGGAACCAAGCTAGTGCTGGAGCTGACAGCAGATTTTGTTACCAACCATATGCTGGTTTTGTAGGCATGCAAAATGCAAGAGTTATGGGGAAAGGGAAGATTATGTCCAGAATTCAGAAGAAGACCTAGGAGAACAGGCAGTGAGCGCCTGACAGTTTAGTGTGAGAAGGAAGCCATTGTGTAGGGCAGGCTCCACGAAGTTGGAGAAGCCAAGAATGTGAAATGTCCTAGGAAAACCACAGGCAGTGAGTAGAGCCAGCCCAAGAGAGAAACCATGTGGGCCAGAACCGACAAGGCTACAGTGGTGGGACTGCCTGGGCCTTGCAGAGTTCACCTTGCAATGGCCTCCTCAATGCTGGACACGGAGCTATGGAATTTAACATTTTCCCAGGAGTGTTCAGTTTTAATTTCACCTGATTCCTTTCTATCCCCTATTTCTTTCTTTTGGAACAGGAATGTTTACCATTTGCCATTGTGGGTCAGAAGTATTTAACTTTGTTTGATTTTTACAGCAAATCATAGCTAAGATTTTGGCTTGAGACTCAGAGGAGACTTTGGACTGGACTTTTCAGCAGTGCTAGAACTATGAAGCTCTTGGCCACTGTTAGAAATGGGCGCAGCATGTTTTATGTAGTGAGATGGATGTGCGTCTTTTGGCAGGCAGGGCTGGAGAGTTACAGCTTTTAACTAAAATGTCCCCCAAAATCTCCTGTTTGGAGGTGGAGCCGACTCATGCCAGGGCCTCCCTGGGAGCATGGAGGAAAGAGTGCATTGCTGTCCCTGTTGTGTTCTCTCTGTTTCCTGTCTGCTATGCAGTAGACGGCGTTCCTCCACAATGCTGTTCCACCATGATTTCTCTGCTCGGATCCAAACAACCATGGACTGTATCCAGTGAAACTGCGAGCCAAAATGAATTTCTCCTCCTTTGCTTTGTAGAGTCAGGAGTCAGGAAAAATAACTGATAGAGTATTTTTTGAAGCTAGTAAGTTTCTGAGTTACTCAGAAGTACTGTACTGTTTTAAAATATGAGGGTCAAATTAAAGTGTTATAAGAATTTTACAAGCTAGAAACATTTTATTTTTTTAAATTAACAGAATCATTAATGTTCTAGAAACCTATATTTATTTTTAGAAAAAGTACCCAGACACCTGTCTACCAGTGCCCTGACATTTCTAATGGCACTGGCTTTGCCCTGTGGGATGGGAAAGTAAAGACACATGATGGTGGACCCTGTTGACCTTCAAAGGAATGAACAGCCTAGGAATTTCCGGACTGTAAACTTAAGTGCTTGTGTTAATATTGTTTTTGTCACTTTCAGACTGAAATGGATACTGTAATAGATTGAATATTCTGCAGACGAATACAGAGGACAAGGTTTCTTGTTCTGAAGGTGTCTGAGAAGGATGTATTCAGAAGGAGACTTTTAGCTTGACATGAAGGAGTGATGCAACTTTAAATGAGAGGTAGTTGGGTTACAATGGTTTGCTTTGTAATTTCTGTGTGAAGAAGGTGTAAGGATGCCCTTCCCATTTTATTTGAGCCTCTTTGTGACTTAGTCCATATGGGAGTGGTCCAGAGGTGAAAATGTAGAACCATAGCAGTGATAGGATTTTAATGGTGCATGGCAAACTAAAGAGTTTGAACATTATTAGTAAATAGTGGGATTCCCTAAATATATTTTTATAAATTGTGTTGACTATTACTTTAAGAAGGACATAGCCTATGAAAGACAGACTTGTTAACACAAGTTTGAGAGATAAAAGAATAGCGGTCAGATGGTGGAAAATGTTGGAAGCTGCTGCAGTAACCCAGTGAAAATTCTGAACACCTGATCAGAGGTTATGAAATGCCCGTGAAACAGCGTATTTGGGACTGAAGTTAACCACATGCTGTGTGAACATCCCTGCTTCCCCCCTTCCTCTTCTCTCTTCACTCCCATTCCTTCTCTTTCATTCCTTCTAGTTTTTCCCTTTTTTCCATCAGTTTTTCTTTACAAATTTTTATTCATTGCTTGGCATGCTCCAGGGTTTGGGATCAGAGGAGTGAGTAGATGGGAGATAATTCCAGAAAACCTAGCTTGGCTGAGTCATAGGTCTATTAACTATGACAGGAAAAGGAGCATTCTTACATCAAAGAATGAAATCACTTTGAATTTGGATGGATTGGTTTTGAAATGGCTTTGGGGCCTTCTCATTGAGACGTCCATCAGAGAGCTGAAAGGCCTCTGGAACATTCCTGTGATGGCGTCTGGAAGCATTGGGCTGTCTGATGAGCCGTAGGCTCCCATCATAGGGAAGGCACATGGATCAGTCACGAGGCCTTGGGTCAGCTGTATGTGGGTGGAATCTGGTGAGAGCTTAGTAGCTGTCCTGAACCAAGCAGGATCCAGTGTCCTTCCCCCTGTCAAATTCTGTACACGCAGGTGTGTGTGCAGGAGGGAGAGAGGGCATGACCCTGACTTCTTTTCCCGGTCTGTGACCACACCTGATGTCCTCAGTATTTTTATATCTATTGCTTTCTTTCCATCTCACCAATCTTAAATTCTTAACTTCCAAAGCAGATGATACCTGGGCTATTATCTATAAACCTTTCTACTTCCTAAGAAGAAAGAAGGTCAAACTAAGATCATAACAGAAACTCTGCAATCTGTAGTGTGAAGGCTCAAGTATTATTATTATTATTGTTATTATTATTATTATGCACTTTTTCTAACTTGTTTTTAGTAGTATATTTGTGCAGTATATAATGATTATATTCATTTTTGCATTACTACATGTACATAAGGTATCAATTCTTTTTACTTATTTTTTCTCTCCATTCCTTCCTTCTCTTGTTATTTTTATTATGACTGCTGTTGCTGATGTTCATATTAATTCTTTAGTTCCTGCTTTTTAAAATAGTAATTATATTCAGATTTTTACATATACTTCTGTAGACATTTAAGGCCTTGGGAATTGTGTAAAATGGTGTACTATTTATAATTTTGGATTCATAGAGATACAACTTACATGTGATTGTAAAAATGGAACTTTGCCCTCTACTGTCACATTGAAGAGAAAAAAATGAAATTGGACCTATCTTCTCATTCTTCACTTGTATACTTGTTAACTGCTTGCTTCTTACCACAAATCTGATCCCACATCTTACGAAGTTTTGCTGTGTATTAGTTTAACTTGAGGCAATGTAAATCCCCTAGAATTTTTACTTTTATTGAGTTCTCTTTCATCTGATAGGTTAATTAAAGTTTAAATTTTTGATCTAAGGAACTGTTTTTCAGTTTCTAGTTTTGTCATACAACAGATTGTTCTTTAGAAAATTGTTCATAGCAATTAATACATGTTTTGATTAAGATAATCATAAATGATTTTATAAGCAAAATACTTAGAATAGTATTCAGGGGCTGGGGGTTTAGCTCAGTGGCATAAGCATCTGCTTGGCAAGTGCAAGGTCATGAGTTCGATCCCAATATAAAAAAAAAATTTAGTCAGAAAGATAAAACAGAAACCACACTTCCAGTGGAAGTGTAAATTAGAAAAAATTCTGCAGGAAAACCTAGTAAAATGTGTCAAAATGAAAATCATACATCATTTGTCTCTGTCCCTCCACCTGAAAGACACTCAGTAAGTAAATGAAGAGAAGAGCAGACAGATATGGAGGAGGATCTTGGCGCCTCATAGATCCTCCCTGGAAGTCACTGTATCAGTGTCACTGTACGATGGCATCTGCTGCACATTTGAAAACCAGAATGCTGTAAAGTTACAAGTGATATAGTTAGATATATAGAGGCCTGGAAGGAGGCTCGGTGTACTGTTGAGGAGACAAATGCAGTAAACATGGTGTGATTCCGCTGATAAATTCGTGTGCGTCTCCAGTGTCTGAAAGGTTTCGTAGATACCGTCCTCACTTTGCCTTCTTTCAGCCGTGAGGCATCTGGTGAGGCCCATTTTGCACTAAGCACCAGCACAGGAACCCATGAAGCATCGACTGCTGGTATTGGGCCCCGTTGACCTGGCGGGGTTGCACGTGGATGGGGTACCCCTCCTCCGGACATCTGGGGGAGCACTTCTGAAAACTTTCCAGTGAGAACAGAAACTAGGAAAAGATTATGCAGCACTGAAAGAATAGCAGGTATGGAAACCAAGCTTTGGGGAGGAGCGTCAGTGCCTTGAAGGAGTGGAAAATTTCAGTCTAAATGGATGCGCGGGTGAGGGGGTTCTTGTTACCTTTCGGTTGGGAACATGCAAGCAAATTTACTTTCAAATGTCTCAATTTTGCTTTTGTGTTAAGGAAGACATTGCCACTAACATGTAAATAATGAAAGCACCAGCTAAATTTATCTCTAGCTAACAAAAATAAGTAAACATTTTACATAAACTACAGAAACATAATGAGAAAACACAAAAGGAGTTGAAAATAGTCCAATTGAAGCCTAATACAAAAGGATAACATTAAGGATAACATTACACATTAAGTTAAATTGAAAGAGAGGACAAAAACAATGATTTTAGAAAATGAGCATACTGTTTTTAAATAAGGTATTAAAGAAACGTTAAGTAAAGCAACAGTGCAAATCTTTTAAACTTACAGTTCTATTTCAGGAGTTCACGGGAATATGTTTACCTGTTTACACAGCTGGGAAACATTTCAGAGAATTCTTTTCAGCTACTCCTGTTTGCTTTGGTTGCTCATACACATACTTTGGGAAGAAATCAAGACACCCCCCCCAATCTTTCCTTGATGTTTCCTTTTCCTGTTGCTTCCAGTTCACTTAATCATGCTTGTAATCCCTTCAGAAAGTGTGAGCCACTTTCTGGCTCACAGTGACTGCAAACCCTTGCTATAGGTTAGAGTCCCATGACGAGATTAAAAATATGATGAGCAGACTCCCCGATAGGCCAGTCAGTTAATTATCTGGGGCATTATTGTTGTTTTGCTGTCAGTGTTTTAGTGCTCACAGGTGATCTTTTTGTGTAGCTGAGACTAGAAAGAATGCAGCCCTAGCAGAGCTTAGCCTATTAGCTTCTCAATGTGTCCTCTAGGTCACTGAGCAGGAAAAACATATATAAAAAATAACCCAAAGGCATCGTCACTCAAGTGAACAATGTTAAAGAAGGAAGAGAAGAATGAAGAGTGAGAGGTCTCCTTGGCTGTGTAGTTTGGTGGTCAGGGTTGGGGGGAGTAACACAGTTGGAAGAGCTGTAGTTACGGTGTAAATGGAATCTCTGTTGGGGGAAGTTTAGCTATACGGAGAAGGAGAGAGTGATATGAAGTTAAGATGCTAACTGTATGGAAGGTACAGTTAAATACACAGCTCCCTGTTGGGGTCTGGGCCCAGATCCTCAGCTCCCCAAATGGGTGCATAGTGAAGGCTCAATGGAGTGAGACAGGCAGCATGATCTTCAGGGCTCCAGGAGGACTAAAATCCTCTGCAGAGTTCATAATTCCGCTAGTCGACTGGCAAATTGACCCTGGGCAGCCCATATTTAATCAGAACAAGCAAGGAGTTGAGTGGACAATGGAGGAAACCTGAGCAGGATCTTCGGAGGGTTCAAGGACTCCTCAGAGCAACAGAGGATGCTAATTAAGGAAAACTATCCAGAAAGTCTCCAGATGGCTTCAGCCATCTGGCTTCAGCTGTGGCCTGTCTTGCCCCTGAGGCATCTCCTCCTTCTCAGTTCAGCCACGCCCGGGCCACACCACTGCCTTGCTTTAATGACTCCCATCTGGAATGAGGATGGAACTACTTACTGCCTCATGATGTGGCAGTGAGGTGAGGTCATATTTATGTGAATAAAATGCACAGTGTGTAGCTCCCACGTCATTCAAAGGCCCGGTGAGGAGGGTACAGGGAAGCAGAACATCTGTCTAGCTTGTCAGATGTGACGTAGCTTCAGTCTTTGGCTTCCACCAAGTCACCCAGTTAGTATCTTCAGTGCACTTTTGTTCACCATACAGACCACAATCATTTAGTGCAGACACTGTTGTGGAGAGTGCTGTGGTCAACCTTGGGTGTCATCCTGACTGGATTCACAGACACCTAGAAAACTGCCAAAGTGAAAATTCAGCCAAGCACTGACTCAGGCCACACCTGCTGTCATTTAAATAAACCACTGTGAGCCATTTTCAGTTGATTTTTGGATGTTTTAAGAAATTTTTGATGTGCTATAAGGTTTGGGTTTTTTGCATGTGGATATCCAGTTCTCCCAGTATATTGAGGTTATAATCCTTTCTCCACTTAATTGCTTTTGCATCTTTGCCAGAAAGCAATTGTCTGTTATGTAGGTATCTATTTTGGGACCTTATATTGGTACTTTGGTGGTTTGTCTATCCATGCCATTTTGTCATAATTGATGTAACTTTGTAATAAGTCATGGGATTGAGGAGGCTTGGAGCTCTGATTTTGTTCCTTTATAAAAGTTGTTTAGACAAAAAGCAAAATAAAATAAAATTCCCGGGGTGGGGGAGAAAATTGGCAAAGTGCACTTCAGAGGGTATATGTCAGAGTGATGTGGAGACCATTTGCACATGTGTTACCGAATTTAGCTTGGAGGGCAAAAATCAAGTCATCTTCTGGACCAGACCATCTTCTACAGCTCGAGGCCCTCTTCTAAGCTTACATAATCTTTGCAGAGTTCAGCTCCTTGCAGTTTTGGGGCTGTGGTTCTTGTTCACCTTCTGCCTGTCACTTGGGGCCAATCTCAGCTTTTGGTAAAGACCTGCGTCCCAGAACATGTGGTACCCCATCTCCATAGCCAGTGATAAAGAATTTCCTTCCCTCACCCTCATGATTGTGTGAGGCCCACTGAAGATAATTGCATGCTCTTAGAGCATCGCTGTTATATAACCTAACACAGGCGTGCTGACCCATCCTAATCACGGATATCTCTCACACCAGCCATGGGGGTGACTATACAGAAGTGCAGGTCACCGAGGGTCATCTTGGAATTCTACCTTCTCTAGCACATAAGAATGAGGAGTGGATGACACTGCAGGTTAAGGTGTTTAGCAATGTTATGACTTTACGCATTGCTTTTTATTTGGTCTGATAATTAAAGTTATTGATTGACAATGAAAGATAAGTCTTACTGATTGGCTACAGAAAAAATTGGAAAAACTATAGAAATTCATCTATTCATAAATCAAAAGTGTAAGTTTATATGATTTTACTATCCCAGAAAGACTATGTACACTTTTATTTCTTTATTCCTTTTCTTTCTTAATAAGAAAAGTTTCTTACACAGCTTTATCTAATTCTAAATGATACAAACACAGGCCCAAAGTAAAACTTTATACAGGAGCGACATTCCACAAGTAAAAATAGCAAAAGTTAATTGCTTTGGGGGCCTGAGGAGACTGTGTGTTTGGAGAAAGGGGGCGGCAGCTTCCGGCTTCTCTCAGACCTGGTTGGTCGGAGAGTATCTGTTTCCGCCAGTTCCATCCATTTCCCACAGAATACAGAACGCTTCAGCCTGCCGACTTTTAAAGCTCCAGGCCTGCTAGTGCCTGCCAGTGTGGTAATTCCTTATCACTCTTCAAGGCCTGAAGACATTCACAGTCAGGAAGCATGGCTTGGGTTTGAACCCATTTTCTGTTTCTGAGAGACAAGTCCTAGCTCACAGTTAACTTGCTTTCCAGAAATTATACAGGAAGGAACTAATAGGCATTACTGACCGTGCTTTGCCTTGTTGGATCACACAGTCTAACTGAGAGATTCAATCATGGCATTTTGGAGAAGATTCCCCACGTAGTTTGTATGCAAACTGAATTAATTGCTGTAGATATCTGAAATCTCTGTGTGTGTGTATTTGCTGCAAATAGGCACCTATTTGGGCAAAGGTCTTTTATTGAAGGGTGTTCAATTTAGATCTACTGTGTGCTTTATTTAAAAACACTTTGGAAAGAAATGAACCCAGATGAGTATAATATAACATTACCATTGTGCTAGCATGTGGTAGACTTTAAACTGGAGGTGTGTGTTCTTGGGGTTAGATGAGAATTTCCTCCCATGCTGTCAGCATGGGAAAGGGAGGGAGAGGATGGCTCAGTTGTAGGATTGACAAACTAGAATGGCTGTGTTAAGCAGGTTACAAATCCATTTGGAAATCAGGTAGTTTACGGTTCTCTAAGCAAAATTGCAGAGGGACTTAATTGAGTTGTCAGCCAATATATGATTAAAATAATTTTGATGAAAGCTCACTGACATTCGCCATATCACTGAGATGGAATTCAAGGGCTTGAGTGACATTTTTATAATGAAAGGAGTTTCTTCCATTTTCATCTATTTATGTATGTGAACACAGAATTTCCATATTTATAGCAATAAAAACAAGACAGAAATGATGCTGGACCTATCTCCTTGTAACAGTAAGCAGTATTTTAACAGAATACATGAAATAGGTGGCAAAAACCTAAGTTATTCCATTTAGCAAAAGATTATTTTTTGGTAATTTTAATCTTAGTTTAATAATCTTTAACCATTTTAAATGTATAATTTAATAATTCTGCCACTCGAATGATTTTAATTATAATCCAACCCAGAAGAATTCATAACTTTTCATTTTATAGTCACAAAGAATTTTTAAAAAGCACTGCAAATACAGGGTTGTTGCAAAGTAATATGGCTAATAAAAATATTTAAGCATAAAATTTATCACATGAATTAAAAATTCAGGCCAGTGGAAATATACTGTCAAAGGAAGATATCGCTGGAGTAAAATTTCCACCTACTTATAAGATCTTGCTCATATAGTTTTCAATAGTATTTAGATTACTGTGGATTCATTAAATAGAATCATAATAGGTTCATTCCTATTATGAACCTAATAGGTTCATTCCCATTCTCCAAAGGAGATAGGTTACCTTATCTCCTTTGGTGTTGAGATGTATGAAAACGTTAAATGCCTACTTTTGTTTGAGGGGTAATTCTTTTTATAATATTAAGAGTTAGCATGAAAGCAGAGTCTAGGGTGGTGGTGGTGTTGGCTTTTTCAGTGCTGCCCTTCTTAATGGGGCTATGGTGCTCTTGCTGACATTAACAGTAGCTTTCTTCCTCTGAATGGCTGTGTGACCGTTAACCATTCTAAACATGTGACATTTTATGTGCCTTTGGTTAGATTCAGAAACTGGACCACACCGCTTTTACGTAGAGGGATAACTTAGAGACATTGCAGGTTAGACTCCACATCACTGCGGTTATGTGTATTTCCCACCAGAGCCTGCTGTGGTAAGCTTTTGTCTTCCCAGGGCATCTATGTGAACACGAATCATTGTGTGTCACTAGAATGGATTAAGAAATGCTTGGGAAAATAGCGTAGCACAGTCCATTTGCCATGCAGGGCTAGAGTTCAGGGCCTACCTCAGATTTGCACAGCACCAACCAGCAGGCTTCTGGACTGGATGGGATAAAAGGAAAAAGAACAAGGAAGCATCCCATGTTTGGAAGAACTTCGGTCTTTGCCAGTAGCTTTGAATGTCAGTCTTCAGTTTCGGCAGCTTCCAGTGCAGATGCACACCGGCACCTCTACAGTGAGCTTCCAGGCCTTCAGCCTTGGACTGGCGCTGCGCCTCTGCTCCGCAGCTTCCACTGCTCAGGCTGAGCCGCCCCTGCATCCTGTCTCTGCGGTTCACACATGGGCCCTGTGGACTCTGCTGTCTTCAAATCTGAAGTCTGCATAATAAATCCCCTTCCATAATTACGCATACATTGTCTATGGATATTATTTCTTTAGAGAACCCTAACAAGTACAGATTTTGGCACCAAAAGGGGTTATTGTTGTTAGTGTACCTGGCCAAGTGGGTTAGAAACCCTTGGAACTGGTTTGTTGCAGGAGTTTGAAAAGTTTGAAAGATATAGGCTAGAGAAGCTCCAGGCTACCTTAGAAATCCGTGAGGGGTGATTTTCATCAGACTTTAGAAGACCAGAATGCTGATATGAATGTGAATGATAAAACAGGTGCTTGGGGTTTCAAGGAGGAACAAGAATTCCATTGACATGGACTACATGTCCATTGGACTACAGGCTATGTGTGTTACATTTTGCTGAAACTTTATATTTTGCCTATGTTTCGAGGCTTTTCAGAAGACCAAGACTAAGGGTTGTGAAATAATTAATCTGGTGGAGAAAATTTCAGAATAGTACAACATTCAGTATGTGGCAATCATAATGCTCGATTCTGTTAGGTATATTTATAATCAAAATCAGAACGAAGAGAGAATTCTAAAATACTTAAATTTCGGCTCACAAAGAACCATGTCCAAAATGGGGGCCAAAGAAGGTATGGCTGCTAGAGGTCAGAACAGAAATAAAAAATTAAAAAAGCAACCAGACTGTACAACAACAAGCATAAAAATGTACTTGCAAGCATCTCTTGAATCATTAAGAACCTCTCCATCTTCGTTACTTTTCTCTCTCGTTGTTGAGACAAATACCTGAAGCCCAAAGTTAGGAGAGGGAAGGTTTATTTCTTACAGGTTGGAGGTTTCAGTCCACACTCAGTTGGCTCCATGGCAAAATGACATCGCTGAGGGGCAGTGGTTTATGGCACCCCTGCAGCAAAGCACGAATAGCAAAAGAGAGAAAGGCATGCTTTCTTCCCTCCATTATGCTGTTCGCTGGCTCCACCCCTGGGCAGGTGCAGCACTCACACCACCAGTCTGAGTGCTAGACAACAAACCAATCACAAACACTAGATTTGACCATATCCATGATTGCATGAGGCTTGGCCGAGGGCGGTGGGCATCTGAACATAAAGCATAACACTGCCACAGCCTTTATGGTACATCAGAGTAAACCATTCATTTGAGGAGAGTCCTGGAAGCCAGGCTTAAGAAAGAATTGGTTCCCTGGAGTCATTTCACTGTCCTCAACCCCCTACACAGTCAGAGAATGCTGCAGACATGGTCCAAGGGGACCTAGGTTCTGCTGACAACTGACATTAGATTTGTCCATTTGATGCTTGCAAGACTTGTAGGCACAGGAAGGTTTCCACTCAGATTTTAAAGGAAGGCCTGAGTAGCAGGCAAGGATCTCCTGAGAAGGCAGTAAGTGAAGCTATTAGAATGAAAGCAAAGGTGCAGTAGAGATCATAGGAGACACCAGTAGCTTAGAATATCTTTCACGGATAGCTGTAGACCATAAGTGAAGCCAGCCTGAGAGAAAGGCCGTGTGAGCTGCTATATCAAAGTCATGTGGACGGGGCCACCCAAACCCTTGGTAACCCAATTTCATCACCATATATCCTGGATGTCAAATATGGGGCCACAGGCTTAATAGTTGCTCTGCTAGTCTTTTGTCTTGCTTTGAGCATTTTTATCTATTTCCTTATTATAGTAAGGTCTCAACACACAAATATTTGAGTTGTGAATTTTAACAGGTGTATTGTGTAAGATTCACTGTCAGATTATGACAAGTCTGACAGGTGTATTGTGTAAGACTTACTTTGTCAGATTATGAACAAATCTGATGTAGTTAAGAACATTCTCGCAGGACAGAACTCACAAGTCAGGGATTTCCTGTGCTGTCTTTCGGAATGAGAAAGTTTACCCTGTGCCCTTCCTTAGAATTATGCAAGTTGCATTTGATATTTGCAGAGGTTCCACACCTGAGTTTGCCGCTGGTCTCAGAAAGGTCTTGCACTTGAACTTTTGAAAAAAGTTGAACATATTGAGTATTTGGGGAAGTGATTATTGAATTTCTAGGTTACTCAGAATAGCTGTATTAGTCATAATTGTTATGTGCTATTTTCTTTCTTTGGCGATTAAGTACGGTTTAAGGTGATGTGTTCGGGGGGAAAGTTAACATGGGTGAACTATGACTGCTACTCCTGATGTGTAACACTCCACTGGATTTAGAAATGCTAAGGAGATTAGTGCAGCATACTCCTGGGTATGTACGGATGGGTCATGAAGACGTAATCCCAGGTGCTCTATCATCCCTGGGTTTTCATCTCTAGTGCTCTCTTTGCTCTGCTCTCTGACCGCTATGAATTAAGCGGCTTTGCTCCACTGTGCCACCCCATAATCATGTTCTACCTTGGCACCAAGTGAATGTGAGCAGAATTCTCCCAGCCTCTGAGCTAAATTAAACATTTCCTTCTTTAAATTGTAGGTGTCAAATACTGTGTCCTAGCAACAGAAAAGCTAGTGATACGCCAGTTGTGTTCACACATTTTTGACTGGTTGGGGTGGTGGTTGCTGAAGTTCGTGGCGAGGGCGGAAATTTCTTAAAATGAAGCAATGGGAAGTTGCAGCATTAATGTACTTTTTTTCTCACGATACAATTCCTGTAAAACTTATGCTGCGTGATAGCACTTACTCAGAAAACTCCTTGACTATTGAAATGAGTCCTCTAAAATTCTGTTCCTCCTTTATCAACTAAACGTTTGTGATATTTTGAGCCATTTGTAATCATTTCAGCAATGCTGATAACATCTTCACCAGGGGTACATTTCACCTAAGAAACCACTGTCTCTGTTCACTGGTAAGAGGTAACACTCATCTGTTAGTATTTTACCCTAAGATTACAATTAATTCTTATTTATGTATCTTTTTGAAAGAGGATTGAAAGAGAGTTTCACTATTGCTGTTCAGATTGCCCTTAAACTCACTTTCAAGGCTGGCCTTGAGCTCACAGCGATCCTCCTGCCTCAGCCTCCTGAGTGCTGAGATTACAGATTGCATCACCATGCCCAGTGATTATAGTTTATTTTTATCTTCAGCCTCCACTTTAATTCTTATTCTCTGTTATTTTCACTCATCCACAGCTATTTCCATCACTGGTTAATCCTTCAAAGTCATCCATGAGTGTTGCAATCAATTTCTTCAAAAATTCTGTTAAGATTGACATTTTGACCTCTTCCTACGAATCCTGCATGTTTCTAATGGCATCTAGAATGATGAGTACGTTCCAGAAATTTTCAGTTTCCTTTTCCTAGATCCATAAGAAAAATCACGGTCTGTGCCAGCTACAGCCTAGCAAAATGCATATTTTAAGTAATGGCTTGAAACTCTCAATTACTTCTTGCTCCAAAGGCCACAAAAAAGAATTGTGTTCACAGGTGTGAAGACAGTGTAATTTCATGTGCATGTCTGTCAGAAGTCTTGGGTCACCAGGTTCAGTGTCAGCAATCCACAATGTTTGCAGAGGAATCTTTTATTCTGAGCAATAGTTATCAACAGTGGACTTAAAATACTCAGCAAACCGTGCTATAAACAAATGTGTTGCCCTCCAAGAATTCTTGCATTCACAGAGCAGAAGCAGAATAGACTCAGTGTAATTTTTAAGGACCCTAGGACTTTTCATGATAGTAAATGAGCAATGGCTTTAATTTAAAGTCATCAGATGCATTAACCTTTAACGAGAGAGCCAGCCTGCTTTCGGCAGCTTTGAAGCCAAGCAGTGTGTTCTCCTTTCTAGCTACGAAAGTGTCAGGGCAGGGGCACCCGCTCCTGACAGAGACTTGTTCATTTACACTGAAGACCTGCTGCCCAGGTGGCCACCTTGGTCAGCTATCTCAGGTCTTCTGGATGCTTGCTGCTGCATCGCCTGTCTATGTTACACAGGTGGCTTATTTTCTTACAGCTCATGAATCAAGTTACACTGGCTTCAGACTTTCCTTCCACAATTTCCACACTCTCTCCCTCTTCACAGAATTGAAGAGAGCTAGGGTCTCAGTCTGGAGTAGGTTTTGTCTTAGGAAAATGTGGCTGCCTTGATCTTCTATCCAGACAAGTAAGACTTTCTCCTTATCAGCAGTAAGACTGTCTCCGTTTCATATAATTCATAGGTTCCCTTGGATATCACTTTTCTTTTCCATCAGTTTGTTTTCTTTGTATCCACCTCTTGGCTAACTGGCTCAAGATATCCAGCTTGTGGCTTATCTTGCCTTTTGACATGCTTTCCTTTCTAAACTGTATCATTTCCAGTTTCTTTATTTCAAGTGAGTGTCATGAAACTCGTTCTTTCATTTGAGCACTTAGAAACCAGTTCGGTGTCATGAATTCACCTAGTTTTGATAGTGTTGCATCTCAGGGGGTGGGGAGGCCTGGGGGAAGGCAGAAGGAAGAGTCACCGTTTGGTGGGGCAGTGAGAACACTAGCACATTTATGTCTGACATTTGCCGTCCTACAGTCACTCTTCATGCCACAAGACAATTACAGTATCACAGAACACTAACCGCGTCACCAAAACATATGCAATAATAATAAAAGATTGGAAATGTTGTGAGAATAACCCAGATGTGGCAGGAAGCATGAAGCAGGCAAGTGTAGATGGAAACGTGGTGTGAACTCAGGGTTGCTACTACCCATCCATGTACAAACAGCCAGGCAGAGCAAAGCATGAGAGGTAGCCAGAAACCCAGAATTAACGTCTTTCCGATATTCAGACTCTAAGTTATCATATTATCAGATTACTAACTAAAGTTATCAAAAACATAATGTGAGTGTGACAAAGGGTTCCCACACTCTCTCAGCCCAAAGTCCACTTGTGTGAAGAGATTGTCATCAAAATTTTACTCATCTGGACATTGGCTACCACTCGAGCAAGTTCTTAATACATCACTAATACAGCATCAGACTGGTAACAAAAACAAAGTGTACTTCAGTAGTAAATTGAAATATCTTTTCAAATCTAGAAATATTCTTTTCCAAAATCATTAACTTTAGATGAATATATTAAATGTTTAGAATGCTTATATATACATATATATATATAACATTTTAATTATAAAACTTAAGCTAATAGTCAAGTAATCATAATAGAGAAATGAAATTTCATTGTTTTTCATAAAGGAATGAAGGATTAATAAGTGACCTTTCATCAGCTGCATTTTCTTTAATCCTGTTCAAAGCCCCATCGTCACAGTTCTGGTGAGCAGTGGGTAGTTAGCGTCTCCATGCTGATCCCTGTTTCATGGAGGGTCGCAGTTCGGGAGTCTTCCTGCCAGCTGAACTCAGTAGCACGGAGATGGCACTGAAACTCATGGGCAGAGAGTGTTCCGAGAGGCTCTCCCAGGTCATCGGATACACAGCAGAGGCCAGGGGAGGAAGAGACATTTGGGAAGGGAAGGCTGTGAGAAGGACAAGTAAAGGTGAGGTGTGTGAAGACTCCAAAGGAACAGGAAGACTCTATGCCATCACAGCAGCACTTAAATAAGATGACGGATCGAAGACGCAAGCCAAAGTTTAACTTACAATATAGGTATTTTTGGGGGGAAAAAATGTAGGATGTTATTTTCTGTGGTCAGTTTTGTCCCTTCTGAAGCTTGTCCTTTAAGTGGGCTCAGTGTGTGATGGGGGGAAATAGAAGGGTGGAGGCGGGGCCCAGGAGTGGGCGGGGCCCAGGAGGGCGGGGCCTATGAGGGGCGGGGTCTGAGGAGGGTGGGGCCTAGGAGGGGCAGGGCTGTTCCCATGACCATGGCTTCATCCTTGGTTTCCTGTTCTCCTCTCCCAAGACAGAGTGATGTGCCAGAGAGGGAAGGGAACGCTGCCCCACTTAGAGAAGGAGAAAAATATCATGTATTATAACTGGGAGAAAAAGGAAGTAATGGATAAAATGATAGCCAGTGTTATCTGCCTGGAAAGTTGGCTCAATTTTCTAATTAAGGATGAAGAGAATTCTGTTTGAAGTTAAGGAAAGGGTGAGAAATGTGCAGCATAGGAGAACAGATTGCAGGGAGTGTGCAGGGTTCCCTTCATGAGTGGAAGCAAGCATAAAATACTAAACCAATCTGAGGCTTCTTAGAAGAGGGAGGAACACAAAGGTGTATGTGAATATCCACTCGCGTGGCAAGACACACACGCACTGAGTTTCAGACGGTACTCAGTCTAATGGTTTTTAAAGGGACAAAGCTATAAAACTATGGAAAGGTAATAACAGAAAACAAATTGATTGCTCTTAGGAGTAGCAATCACTTAGAGCTGGTAGACTGTGAAACTTCCGAGGGCTGGCAGAGCCTGGACTGGAAGGCCTCAGGTTGATGTGGTACAATCAAGGCAGTTTAGGTGGCTGAGGAGATTTACCTATAGGTGGGAGCTACTTCCAGACACATCCACCCCCACCCATAATTTCTGTAATGATTATTTTTTTCTGCCTCTAAAATAAGTTGCACAGCAAAGCTACTAGGAGCCCCTGGTCTTAGTTGTGTTAATTGGAGCTCTGGTCTACAATATACCAGCGCTGAGGACCTAGACATGGTACATAAACTCATCAAGCCTTTCTTTCCCTAGCTGGAAAAGTGAAGGTACTAATACACTCATCTCATTGTTTTCAAGAGGATTAAATAGGATAAACTATATGAAGAGCTTAGCACATAGAAACTTGGGTACTATTTGTATCATATTATCCTTCTTAATAGAATTCTTAAGATGCAAGTGTTCTCACTTATTTCTGTATACATATTTCTGTCATTGTTATACCATTGTGTTAAATTCACTGTATTTTAATTAATAAGTGTTAATGTAGCTAGTATAGGAGAGACTTACTTGATACTTATAAACCAATCAAAATGGTAATGCCTGTTCAGTCCAACAGTCCCATGCTGACAAAAATGATCTATAAATTTTAAAGTATTGTAAAACAAATTTAAAAATTCAAATTTATTTGTTGTTTATCATGTTGTTTATCATGTGTTGTATATATGTTTATCATGTTTATCATCATTTTCCTTCCCTCCTTCCCTTCCCTTCCTTCCTTCCTTCTTGCTTGTTTCTCGCCGTACTCCTTTTCCCTCTTTCTTTCTTGTGAAATAGAACCTCGCTACACTGTCCAGGCTGGTCTTGAACTTCCTAGCTCAAAAGATCCTTCTGCCTCAGCCTCCATGTACTACAGGCACACACCATGGTGTCTGGCATAGGACTCTTTCTTTTGGGCCTGATGATCTGCACAGGCAAAACCATAAACCATGCCTTTCTCTGGCTTCCCGTTTGCTCACTTAGTGTCCTTGAACTGGAACCCTGAAAAGCCCACTACACCAACACGCCGATTGAACGGAGCTGTGCAGTCAGGTGCAGTGACCAGCAGTGCTGCCGAGCTGATTCCCAGCTGGTGGGCATTCTTCTCAGAGTCACTGTCCTTACAAATTTTACTTGTGCTCCATAGAAAGTTTTATATCCTAACAGTTCTCCAAGGACATCTTTTCCATCCATATGCCTGCCCTTGGTTAAACAGATACCTGCTCTGTTTGCATTAAGAATCAGATGACAACTAATGTCTATGAGATTTCTGACTTGGGAAAGAATCTCACTGGCTTTCGGGTGGGAGGGTGTGGGAGCCCGGGCCCCTGTGCGCGCGTCCTGAGCTCTCTGTGGACCGACGCAGATTACCTCTCCCGGTGCCGCCAGGGCAGTAAACTCGCACCCAACGTGGCGAGATGTCAGTGGAAATCTCAGGAGTGGAGTCGGGCTGCTTCTGCTCACAGGGCTGCTTCCCAGGGAGCCCGGAGAGCTGGGAGGTTCCTACTGAGACTAGAGTATGCTTGTCCTCGGGCACTGGGGGACCGAACTTGCTTCTTCTGCCTACAGGGGTCCCCAAGAAATCTCCCTTCAGAGGAGGGACAAAATCGGAGAAATCGTTCTTATGTTCTTTTGTTCTTTCTTTCTTTCTTTCTTTCTTTCCTTCCTTCCTTCCTTCCTTTCTTCCTTCCTTTTTTCTTTCTTTTCTTTTCTTTTCTTTTCTTTCTTTCTTTCTTTCTTTCTTTCTTTCTTTCTTTCTTTCTCCCTTCCTTCCTTCCCTCCATCCTTCCTTCTTTCCTTTTTTCTTTCCTTCTTCCTCTCTCTCTCTCTCTCTCTCTCTCTCTCTCTCAGAATCTGAGGTAACAGGAACCGACCTGCTCAAGGATCTCAGGGAATCCCAGGCAGTGCATAGAAAAGCTGTTTATTTTTGTTTGTTTAAAAAAACTCAATTTGCTGCTAAAGTTGCTCAAATATTTACTACCATGCTTAGAAGGAAAGATATTTTTCTTTCAGTTCTGCCTTGAGGAAGAGATACCTCCCTATTCTGTCTAGCCTGAAAGGAAGACAAGACGTAATTGCCACTTGCTGGTTGGCACTGTGTTCCCCAGAATCTGAAATCTCTCCCTCAGCCTGGGAGGAAAGCTTCCCAGTGATGGCACTGCCCTCTGTGGCCTGTCTCTACCCACCTCCAGTAGATCGCCCATGTGAGTTCCCAGACCTTTTCCTTCCTCATGGTCTGCAGTGGAAATTAAACAGCAAAAACAGACAAACAAAAGACCAGTTCTTTTTACAAGTAGTTCTGTAACAGCTTCGTTTATACCTGAATGTGACCTCCTGCCAGATCTGTAACAGACCTTTTACAAACCCACAGGCTGGTATGTGTCACTGTTGTCACTGTAGAAATAATTTAAAACCCCGAACTCCACTAGTCTTCTTTGATATCACAGCAGCATTCCAAGGAACTTCACATTTTGCTGCCAGTTTGTATTTTAGCTTATTTTTACATGAGCAAAATGCTTTTCCATGTTTTGAGATGAATCTAAGCACTGGGAAGGACCAACCTAACCTGGAAGAGTCAGTTTGGATTCTGCAGTTTAGCCCTCTTGAAGAAAGGACAAGAGAGGAGGAATGACACTGGGCTCCCTGTGATGATGTTTGGTTTAACATGTCTCTGGTGCTGTTGGTGACACTGGAATCCAAAGGAGAGAAAGACAAGAATTATCGCCTCAGTACCTACAGTGTCTTAGGGGAAAGGAATTCAGAAGTCTTTGATAACTGATATGACAGCAATAGGCATCATTGACATTGAGGATAAGGAGTCATCCAAGTGACAAGTGACAATGTATTGCCAGGCAAAATGAGAGCAATAGACAACCTGGCACTGAGAGACAGACAGAACCCTTTCTCCACAACTGAACTGGAGCTGGAGTTTCCTGGTAAGTTAGGAAATCCTGCTCCCCTAGGGGATTTCTGGAGGGATAAGTAAGAAGGCTTAGGTAAGAATCAAGCGTGATTATGTGAAATTGCTAAAAATACTCTTCATCCCCTTTCACTGGCACCTTGCGAGACTACGCCTTGGTTTAAAGATCACATGATTTAAATGAGGTCAGAAATGAGGAAATGTTTGAAAGACCTGGGCTTTTAAAATGTGTAATCAGCTACATGAGAATAAAATCCCAAATAATTTTCTTTGCCATCAAATAAAGGGACTGAAACACTGTGAACTCGTTGTAAAGTATACAGAGATTTTATTTATAAGTCTATTGGCAGGATTTTTTGTTTGTTTGGATGCTGCAATAGTTACTAAGTAATTCACAGGTTCATTATAAAAGTGAAATTGAAACCTCCAGAATACATTCTCTCCCTCCTTCATTCTTATTATTCTTGTTGCTGTCATTGTTATTTTAACAAAGCATTAATGAAATTTATTGCTGGAGTCAAGTACTAAACATACGTAAATGAGTTTATTTTGATAGTTCAGTAAATTAGCTTCCGATCTTGATGGATGGGAAGGTTTCACATTTGATTACAATCTTCATGGATCACGATGAGATCAAAGTATGAACTCTAATGCTTGTAAATTCACATTTCAAGCAAAAGAGGGGCGTTTCAGGAAGGAATATGTGCTTTTCATTACATGCGTGGTTATTTTTAATCTTTCCTTGTTTTTTTTTCTTTTTTTCCTGAATTCACTTTTGTTCCTTTCTATTGAGAAATAAAATACACCTCAGATCCATTAGTAAGAGGAAAGAGTATATAAAGCTTATTTCCCCTTTACTAATGTCCTCAGTGTTTGCTCATTAATGTTGACTGTGGCCTACTTTTCTCAACAAAACTTTCTTTCAAATTTTTGGCATTAAATTTCTAAATAGAAGGTTTTCCAATGTAAAAAATATGCTTTCTTTGATAGTTAGAGATTGCAAATTTATTAACAAGCTACTAATATTTCATATTAGTATTAAAAACTCCACAATACTCATGATGACAAATTTTATATTCCAATTTAATATTTAAAGTTTGAAAGTAACACTTTTCTTAAAGAATTTTAAATTATTGCATAGTAACATTCTTAGAAATATAATATTTACAATACATCAATGACAAATGCCTTTGACTCATTTATATTTGGGAAATCTGAAAAATGCTTTGTTCTTACCAACATTGCAGCTTATAGGTTATTTTTGCTTAAATTTAAGTTCCTTGATTATTTTTTGAAATTACAACACGAGAAGTATTTTATATACATACATGTGTATGCATATAATGGTACCTTAGTTCACGATCTCAGTTCTCTCCACGATTGTAGTCGCAAACCAAACTGGAGGAAAATCAAATCAAATTTCATTGTAAAGAGCAGCAGTGAATCTAACCAATGAATTTGATTCAGTTCTTGTCCAACTTGATTTGCAACCAGAACTGTGGAAAGAGTTCGGTTTGTGAACCGAAGTTTTATATACATATATATGTATATATTTGGAATTATCTTTATTTCTCCTTCAAAAAAGAAAATATTCCCTTAAAGACCTTCTGAGCTTGGTTTCACTCTTCAGCTGCTCAGTCTGAAAGGTAACTTTCCTTACTAAAATGGTAAAATACAGTTGAACCTTTCCTTGAATGGAAGTGGAGCATTTCTCTTGTGAATACCTTTTGGTAGCATCATATAAAAGTGGTAGTAAGAGATACAGTCTTGAATATTGCTGTAAATTGTAGATTTGTTCTTAAGAGAACACTGGCAATTTGGCATAACTGAGTTATGTATATTTATGCATGACAAATTTCAGCACACATAACTGTTTTGTGAACTATGTCAGTAAATGTAATATAATGTGTGATTAGAATAAGAAGCTATTAAGGCATTTGAATTAACTTATTTTCAACTGGCATAACTTTAATAACTCTAACTTCACAGATGCCATGCATTACAGCTGATGTGCTGTAAGCAGTTTCTCCTGCACTGTCCCTGGGGCTTTCCTCTGTAAACACGGGCAAATGGATTTGCCTATAGAACAGGTTTCATCTAATTCAGGGAAACCCAAGTATTGCCGCATCACACTGCAGGAACCCAGAAGCATCAGGTCTGTTGCTCGGTGACACTCCAGCGGCCCGCAGGTGATCGCTGTGGCCAGCCCTCATGGTCCCCTGGCAGCTCATGTTGTTTCTGTCAACAGCAGCACAGCGCAGCTCGCCGTGGCACTGAAAGGCATATGTGGATGAGAGTAAAGACTTCTATGTCGAATGGGACGTACCACTGGAGTCTATATTTTGTTGTTGTTGAAATACTTTGCTTTTGGTAAAGTGCGTTTTGTGTTCATTAAAACTGTGGGCTTCTCTTCCTCAGCAAGTCATAAGTTATTTGGCTTTGGTTCTAAATTGATAGGGTGAAACCAGATGAAGAAAAGCAACCTACCAAAAATGTAATTTAAAGAGATTGTGGTATAGAGACATTTAATACTGAATTTTTCAGTTTTATTTTATCATTTCAATTAGAAGAACATTGCAAAGGAAGAATAGGTATCTAATGATATAGTGTTCCTTTCAAACTCTACTCACATTGAGAACTTTATGTATTATATTGAGAATTAATACAGCTGTACAGGAAATGTCATACTGAATGATGAAAAATATATCCTCTTTTTAGTGGATAATCTTGCCCTTGCCAATTTGGTACCTTAAACAACTGGAACTAACGAAAGCTATGCTATGTTATATGCTTTAAAATTTAAAAAAAAACCTGAGAAAGAAAATTTTGTGAACTTCAAAATTATGGGCACACCTGGACCCTGATATAAAGACAAATTTGAAAAAATTGGCATCTGATAAAAATGGAATAAGTTAGAATTGAAGATACATAAGAGAGAAACATGGAAGATTCTAAGGATTATCGTGTCATAACCAGGATCAATTCTTATTGGGTAACACACATTGAAATTTCTAAGTATTTTAGAGTGACAGGGTCAAATTAGAGGTTTTTGTATTTGACAGATTTATACTTAGCATATGTAAAATAGGTAAATGTATTTATAGTGCAAAACAGATTATAAACTGCACTATAAAAACAATGAGAGACTATCACAAATTAAAGAGATCCTTAAATGGTGGTGATCCCTGCCCTAAACTTTGGGTCTTTTGGTCTAGTAGTTTCCAGTTTTTTAGTGTTTCCCGAATCAGACTGTGTATTGATATGCATTGAGCTGTGAATGTTGATATCAAAAAGAATGAGTGTTCTATAGTTATTTTTGTCTTACTTTATATATTCTCTAAATTTGCATTTTTCAAAATTAAATACTAACTGTTGTTTGACACTGATTTTATTAAGATTGCATAGTTTTCATCTTATATTAATTACCTTAATTATATAAGTGTGTTTTTACAAACAAGGCCTAGGCTACTAAAGTAAATAGTTCATTAATTTTTATGCCAGTCTAGGTGCTATTTACATGCATACAAATGAAACTAAACCACCCCAGGGAACTCGCAGAGGGTCATTCAAAGCCACGAACGAATGCAAACGGTAAGGTAACATCATTCGAGTATAAACTATAGACTTCGGAGAATAAACAAGCAGGCAGAACAGGCCTTGCCCTGCATCATGCATGACTCGGAGATCGGGGCACTCCTATTCTCAGGTGATGTCTGGGACACCTGGCTCCCCTCCGTGGGCGCTCTGTGAAGGGCACTGTGTGTCTGGGGTCGGCCTGTGCAAACAGCGACCCTGCTGCATCTTTATGAAGAGACGATCGCAGGGCTTTCAGGGGCCCACGGGGAGGCTGTTTATTGCCACCATTACCAAACCTCTCCAAGTTGAGAGTGATCATATTTCCTCCTCTGTGGTGCCAGCAACTGATTATTCCACTAAGAACAGAAAAGAATTTCCAATTAAAGTGTGGCTTTTCATAAACTAAAATTGCATCCCAATTTAGTGCTGACAGTGCTGAAATGTGAACCATAGAAAGCCATCTCGGTGTTGCGGAAATCCAGCACTGCTCTGATTTTATCCACGTCCTGCCAGTGTGAAGGTAGAGCTGAGACACTCTTTCCAGAGGGCCATTTCGGGTGGATGCAGGCATTTCCTGCGTGGAGTGGGTGGTCAGGGGTCACAGCTCTTCCGTTACTCATTAGCAAGAGGACTTGAGAATATTAGACATAGCCGGATAGGGCGCCTGAGACTTCATCCTCTGTGCCCGGGTCTTTCAGCATTTAGTGGCTGCTGGTGTCTTTTAATATGACACACAGAGTCTCAAGAACATCTGGTCGGCGTCTTACTACTGCATCATTTTAATAACACAGTATTTCCTTACTGGCAAATTTATTGAAAATAGGAGAAACAGCACAGGACTTCTTATTATACGCCAGATTTAATAAACAGGTTTCTTGAAATAAGTCCTGAAGATACACATCCCTGGTCTCCTGAGAATCTTATCTTCTTCTAAAATGACACTTAGCAATATCAAAGTGACAGCTGATGGCTGCAGAAGAACCTAACAAGGAATAATTATTGTGTCGTTGTGAGACTCAGAACTTCAATTCTTGCCACACATACATACATTTTGTTAATTAAAGAAAAAGTTCTCAGATAAAAAATGCAGTGCCCAGAACTTGAATTAATAAACGCCGATGAGACAACTGTGAGAGGGATCAGCTGAAGTTTGAGGTCAAGATATTTGTCTTGTGTTTGTCTTTAAATTCATCAGCTTTTGCTCAGCTGTAACAGCATCGGCTGGAGTGAAGATACAAGGAAAAACAACTTCACATACACGCTATGTACTTTGGAAACAGGATGAATTCCGTGAAGACTAAAAATACGTCAATAAAGATGGCCTTGCCATTCTCCTACCTTTTTGTTTGAACTCCATGAATGCACTTTCTTAGAACATGTTGAGGAATTGAGTTCTTAATTTCTGTCTTAAAAGCCTACTTGTAAGACCTAGTGCCTCCAAATGTAAGGGTCGGCAGCAGGTTTTTCTCACAAGGGAACAGGGGATGCATCTTTTGAAGTCAGACCTCCTTATATTGCTAACAGATCTCTTTCAGCTGGCAAACTGATTCACAGGTGTTCATTGGAGAGGGCGTTTGAAAACAGTACAAGCCTTGTAGGGTCCCACTGTCAGAAACCGTCCCTTACCCACCGTGCCGTATTTGGTGCCTCTGCTGCTGCATTTAGATTTAGATTGTCTGAGAACGGTCAAGGCAGCCGGTTGTGCACCCACATAGAGGACAGAGTCTGCCTCAGAGATGAGCAAAATATGAAAACACCGCCCGGCTCCACTTCGGGAGAACTGACGTGAGAAAACCACGGCTCGAAAGCGAGATAGGCCCTACCAGGTTTGGGGTGCAAGCTAACCGCACTGAGAAGCTGCCCTTAAGATTAGGTTCTTCTTGCATTTGAGAAATTTTGGTTTGAAAACGTTTTGTTCCCTTGAAGACAAAGTAAGTTTTCTACTAACGTGAGTGAATTGTCCGGATTCTTGGGGTTCCGTGTGACGTTTCTGGGCACGCATACTGCACGCAGGGCTCATGTCCAATAGCTCTTCCCTGCATCCTCGGTACCCACCCCAGGCCCTGGAAATCACTACTCCACTCTCATGTCAGCTTTTTCTAAAGCTTCTACCTGTGAGAGACCATGAGGCACATCTCTTTCCACATCTGGGCTGATTTTGCATAGTGTGATGTCCTCCAGTTCCGAACCCGGTGCTGAAAATGAGATTTCTTTTTTACTTAGTGGTTAAATAACACTCCGTTGTGCACTACATTTCCTTCATCCATCCTCTGATGGGCTCTTGGCTGACTCGGGAACTCAGCTGCTGTGAATAATGAAGCAGTAAACACGGGTGTGCAGGTATCTCTTCTGTATGCTGTCTTCCTTCCCTTTGGATCCGCACGCAGACGTGGGATAGCTGGCTTGAGGGACCTCTGTGTCGTTCTCCGTGGTAGCTGTACTGACTTACGCGCCCACCAGCAGTTTATCAGGTTGGGAACTGGACTGTTTGAAGAGCTTACAGCCTGCGGTGGCTCACACAGCTGTGTTCACATACGGCCAGAGGAATTCAGGACCAGCAGTGCTAGGCACGTGGGCTGGTGGCATCACTGCTGTAAAATCTCAGTTGTGCACTACTATGAAGATAATTGCTGTTAAAGATAAGTGCTTTCAAAAATAGGTAAGAGCAGAGAGTGGTATGCTATTGTCTAAAAATTGATATGTGCCTACATACATAGGTAATTCTCCTGTACATTCCTGTACATAGGCATCTTATAGTTTTAAAAAATTATAATGGATCAAGGTATTTTCTAAAATCATTAATTGTACAACTACATAAGTCTATATGGACATGTGAGTGGGTGTGACTACTCTTAGGTGAGCTGGAATCTATTTGTGTGCCAAATTGACAGATTTTTAAATGGAGCTTTTGAGTTGGAATAGTGAACAGTGACTCACACATAAAAGCTAAGCAGATTCCAAAAGGAGTGCGGTACTGTCCTGTGTTTATCCCACTCTCTAAATAGAAGGTAGAAGATGTTCTCTGAATTCTGGTTATGCAGGATATGCAATCTAAATGCTCACTGAAAATAAGGGTTACACAAAGGACATACACTATCTGCCATGTACTAATTAGGATTAATATTGCTACATTCAGTCATAGTCATTGTTAATTTCAATACAATTACACACGATTTATTCAGTCAGCAAACATTTATAAAATACCAGGAACTCATGAGAGTTACACATAACATCAGAAAAAAGTATATTCACGAAGAATTCTAGTTGAAGGAGACTACGTCTTCATGTTTGGCTATCCTTTTACAAAGCTAATGTACCAATACAATAAACAAGTTGTGTTTGTATTTCTACTGCACTCCACCTCCAGCGCTAACCAAACGCCTCCATGGGCACTGTGTAAATTGGATGTTATCCCATGTCTGAATGTTACTGAGTATTCTAAGACTGTGATGCATTGTTACACTTAGGGGGCAAACACCAAAGAGCGGTGATGACAATCTGAGATGGTGTATGTCACTACTAATGAGGGGAAGAAATCACTTCAGGATTTTGGACCACTGAAGACATTATAAAGAAGCATGTATTTATTTTATTCTCACGTCTGTTTCTTTTCCTTTTCCAACTCCCGAGTTCAAATGCCTTTCATTTTCTTTTTGAATTATTTCATAACTCTCCTTGAATGCTATTCTGATCAGTAATCCTCCCTAAATATTAACACCAACACACTGTTCATTGACTGTGCTGTAGCCACAGCATATAATCGCCACCTGCTCCATTTTTTTTTTAATGTAACGCAAAGCCTTATCCAGCTATGGTTCTCACCTTGTTTAACATTGCTCCACCCAGAAGAAAACGCAGAATTTATTTGCTACTTATTACAAAAAGGAAGTCGAAAAGGCTAATCTTTTTTTACTTTGTCTCTTTTCTTTAACAATTTATATCCTGATCATTCTTTTTTTTAAACTTTTTCTTATTTTTAAAACAAAATAAGGTAAAATTGTCTCCCTAGTATAAAAAAAAGACCTGAAAGAGTAAAAAGATCTAAAATGTACAATAGATTTGGTGAAAATGAAAAGGAAGGAAGATGCTCAAGAGGAAAGAACAACTAGGATACAAGGAAGGAGAAAAGGAAGAAGGGAAAAGATTATGCAAATATAGGTATACATCTGTATGTATGTGTGTATATACACAGGATAGATAACTATACTGATCTCTGCAAGTTCATCGAAAAGAACAGTTTGTGCTCTCACTGTGCAAAAAGAATAATCTTGAAGGAATATTATAGTGTGCAAGAGTTAGCAACCGTCGTGGTAGTGTACTGTGTCGGAATTCTCAAACGCTGAAGATGCGAGCGTGCCAGTACGTTTTAGAATAGACTGTGGCAGATTCGAATGCCCACACTGTTCTGAGCTTTGAGCAAAACTTCGAACACACTGTACCACTTAAGCCAAGTGGAGTTATCAAAGCATGAGGCTGAGGGGCCGCATTCGGAGCACAGCGTTAGCCAGGCGGTAAGATAAATTCAGGATTAGACATCTCCCACCTGCATCCCTTTCAGTCCTTGGTGGACGATTTAAATACCCGCTTTTTTCTTAACTCAAAACAGACAAATGTCACTGTTCTTACTGAGATGGTGTTTTATTATTTCAAAGAACAGAATGAGGCCCAAGAGATTCACTTACTTTTCAGTCATTTATAAGAAAGTAGAGAGAAAGCGAGAAACCTGGATTTACGTTTCATAGCCTTGTAAATTGATGACATCGGTTCGAACACTAAAGATGTGCACAGCCTTTCTCAGAAACGCATTCATGGTAATGTGAACTACCTAATGTACTCTGATTTAGGCATTATGCTCTTTTTTAATTTTAGAGAGAAAAAACAGAACAAAAAAACAAAAGAAACAACAACAAAACCTCAAAACAATAACGATATAGGATTTCAAGACAAGATGATAGGAACTTAACAATGGTTATTATATTGCATATTGTTATCTTCAAAAGAGCTGTGCAGATTGCCTGACACAGGCGAGCAGAATTCATCAAACAATATGAGCACTAACTCTATTTCCTTGACTAATAGAATGAGGAGTACAATTACCTTAGCTATCTTGTACACACACACACACACACACACGCACACATTTATATTTTTCCTTTGCCATTCCTTCGTTTCTCCTTTCCCCATCCCAATTTTTCTTTCCCTTTGAACAGTTTCTTCCCCTTTCACAATATCTATTGTACATTTTGGATCTTATTTACTCTTTCAGTTTCTTACACTAGAGAGACAATACAGTGTTTACACATGTGATTCTGATTTATTTCACTTAATGAGTATGGTCTCAAGTTGTATCCATTTTACTATAAACTTCTCAAGTTTATTTTTCTTCATAGCTGACTAGTACTCCACTGTTTATCCTTCTTTATAGTTGAATAATACTCCATTGTATAAAAAAATCACATCTTCTTTTATCCATTTGGATGTTGGGAATTTAGGGTGACATTTGGGGTGTTTCCAAGATCTGGCTATTACAAATCATGCTGCTATAAACATGGGTGCCTGGGGCCACGGATTTAGTTCAGTGGCATAAGCACCTGCCTGGCAAATGCAAGGTCATGAGTTCAATCCTCAGTACAATATATATATATGTATTAAACATGGGGGCACATATAGTGCTGTGGTATGATGTTTTCAGTTCTTCTGGGAAGATACCCAGAAGGGGAATAGCTGGGTTGAATGGAACCTCTAATCCTAGTTTTTTGAGGAACCTTTACACTGATTTCCACAGTGGTGGCACCAGTCTGCACTCCTGCCAGCAGTGGAGAAGGGTTCCTTTTACTCCACAGCCCCTCCAGTTTTGGTTATTGGTTGATTTTGTGATGTTGGCCATTCTTTCTGGAGTGAGAATGTTGAACATTTTTTTGTGTATGTATTCAGTCATTATACTCTTGCCTTGGCTGTCTACACATGGAGATTCTGCTACCACATCCTCAACATTCAATCGCTCAATCCCACCTTCCGTGGACCCGTCATCTGCTGGGATTTCTCCTCCCGAGGAATGCCAGGCTGGCTCGGAGCTCTCCCGTGCAGCTCAGCTGTGCACCAAGTGTGTTCTTACGGAGTCTTCACTGCACTTCTCACACTGTTTGCTACCCAGACAGTCTGTTGGGTGGGGAATCTGTGAGACACAGGGTTTTTTGCACACAAAGGCAGGGACCGGGATGGCCAAGTGAATAGGAATAACCCAAAATACACCCTTTGGAGCTGAGTAGAGTAGGTGCTGGGGTGCACAGCTGCTCGGCTGCAGCCTCTTGACCTTGTGGCAAAAGAAACTGGTGACCAAGAGCTTGAGCAAAGGACACAGCTTTTGCTCAGCTGCAGGACTGGAGAGGAGATTATGGGGACACCAGCAGGTTTACAGAGCCCAGCTGGGGATCACCGAGTAGCTGCTGAGATAGCAATGGGCCACTGACCTCCAAACTTCAGGAAAAAAATTGTAATAGTAACTAGAAATTATAATACTAACTAGAGTTAAACATACACAAAAAGTGTGCATGTGTGAATGTTTCTGTTTTTTTGTGTGTAGATGGGCATATCCATACTTTGTGTGGGTTGAAAGGCAGAGTTAATATAAAGCAAGTAGTAACATAAGCTAATTTCCTTACTAACTAGCTTTATCAGGTGAGTCATTTCCAAACCAGGGATATGAACCATGTTTACTGGAAAGTCAGCGTCAATCTTGCCCTGCCTCTGGCTCCTCTGTGGAAGGTGACCTGCAGCACCGGGATGAGCCTTTCATCCCAGGGTATCTGCTGAGCCTCCATGACACCAAGTGGAGCCCAGAGAAGTGTCACCGAGAACAAGTGACTCTTCCTTTGGTGACTGCTTCCTGGCGTTAATTACCGAGAAGAGGGGACGGGTGAAGACCAATGGAAAGAGAGGATTGAAACTCATCAACTGCTTCACTTCAAAAGTAAACTTAAAAATTGAAAGGATTTCAGGAAAATAGAGAAAATCTATACCTCTTTCTGCTTCTTATCTATTTCACATGACTGCACTCATCCTAGATAATTTTTAGCTATTTTTGAACTAAATGTATGCAAAACCTCTTGGAAAATTTGCAAATATTCAAAACATATTACTCTAAGTTAATTCTCCCTAAAGCAGTTACCACATTTCTCCGTTTAAGTATATATTTATCTGTATGTCATACAGTGTCGTATATGAGACACAGGCCATGTCATTGTCATTTGATATGTGCCTTCCTTTAATTAAACCCACAATCATGACTCAGATATCCTTATCCTTCTCATCTATTGCCTGTCACCTACTGCTGCAAAATGCCCATGTTCTGGTTTTAACAAAGTTATTTACATAATAAAAGAAAAATTCTGTGTTTCCATTGGAATAACTTTGCTGCCCGCGTTCCATTAGAGCCCTACAGGGTCTGGGGAGGTCAGGCTCTGAGGAGCAGAGATATTCCGCAGGGGCTGCACCTTAGGCGGTGTCTTCTTTAGAACTGGTAGAATTCGCTGGGGAACATACTCCTGAGAACAGCAATCCTATGAGTGAGGTCTCAACATCCACAGCCTTCCTGAGCCATGGCGAATTTTCTGCGCACACTGAGATCAGAACTCTGTGCTCGTAGAAGAGAGAGCTGTTGAGAAACTGGTGTGCACAGGGAAAGACCAGTCAAGCCACAGTGGAATCATCTTCTGAGCTTTGGACAGCAGAACAAGCTACCAACCTGAATACCATGTCTGCTTTTGATGCTGGAAACCACTCAGATCTAGGGTCCACAATTCACGTGGCAGAAAGGCTTAAAGGCATCTTCGACATGAGGCTGTGCTGAGCTAGAATGGCTGCATGGGACACCAGAAGTCAAGCTCTCCCTTTCTTTTGTTTTGTTGACTCTTCCCTGCGTGCCCCAGGAAGCCCGTGCCCTTCATGCTGTTGTTCCACAAGGACTCCTGGGGTTGCATTGGTGGGGTCTGACTGGACATGGAGCTCCAGGGGTGCAGTGAACCCCCGCCCCTGTACTGGGCTGGATTCAGGCCATGTCAGTCAGGTGGAGTAAGAGAAGCACAGGTCCGTGCTTCCCAAAGGAAAAGGCTGCGTCGTCAGAAGAGCAGTGTAGGCCATTGGCACTGATGGATGTCTTCTCAGCTTCTCAGCGGAATGATGCAGATAACACTTATTAACTGGCTTACATAAACTTCACCACATAGTTATATTCTTGTAATGAATTTCTGTAGCTTCCATTGGTTAGAAAGAAGTAAGTTGTTTACCCCCAGCCTACAGTTTAGGATTGCAACCAGTGAGTCTATAGAGAAATTAACACCCATATTAGATTCTTCTGAACTACAAATACATATGGTCAGGTCCTCGCTGAAGCCCCATGCAGTCCTGGCTCCCGCCTGGATGTCACCCACTGACAGCTTTCTCTGCCACAGGTGCAATGACATTGTGAGAGTAGCAGTAATTATCTTCCTAGTGGATTTTGGTGGTGACATCATTGTCACAGTAGAAGGCAGGAGGAATCATGGCGCTCTGGACCTCAGTCCTGGAGTTACTGAATGCAAATGTTTCAGATCGTTCTGCTATTTTCACTGAATACCACTTATTTTGCCAGTGAAATATTTTTGGCCCCCTTAGGCTCTCTGGTGGAGACTTTGATCATGACATCTGGCATTCCTAGCTTGTGGCACTAGTGTTTGTTCCCATTCTGGGGTGTCTCCTTCCCACTGGGGCGTATTCCACTCTGCCACGTCTCCGTGTTGCCTCTGCTGCAGGTCTGCCTGGCTCTCTGGAGCTCTGAGTTTGGGAATCACAGGTGAAAACAAGAAATGAGCAAGGGAGATAAAGGATCAGGAGTGAGTTGTGCTGTTGATAATTCTGCAGGGAGAAAAGAGACAGTGGCTTAGGGCGGTGCCTGTGGAAATACCTGCCCGGAGTCTCCCGCTGGCCACGGGACCCAGCTATGCCCACTGAGTCAGTTCAGGGCAGAGGGCACGGCCAGGATGACGAACGCTGGCTTTTGCTGTTTGTTCCCACTTGCGCTTGCTCTCCACAAGCTCTTTTGGGTCAGAGGCTGTCAGGCTGTCAGTGGTATCAAGCAGGGCATGTGATCTTTCATCTCCTGCCTTCTCATCTTCCTTTCACTGCGCCCGCCCCTTGCTGCCAAGCAAGAGAGTATGTTTACGAGTGCCAGTGGGTTCCTTTTTACCCTAACAACTAAAGATAAAACTGTTTTAGAACCACCACCCCCTCAAAAAAATATTGTAAACAGTTTTGTTCAAGGTGACTTTGGTTGTTTTTGTAAAAATGCCGAACAGGTCTGTGAGCAGTACGGGCGGATCTTTAGTTCAGGAGGTGGCTGACTGGGAAAGATACCTTTTATCCCTGAGGGAGCACAGCCTGACCCCGAGGACCAGGTCAGGAGAGAAACTGGCAGGGACTCAGAACTAATCGCACTGTGAGGTCTTGGAGAAGCCCAGCTGGGGGGTGTGACAGACAAGTGGCAGGGACCGTGGCATGAGTTTGTGTGGATGTGTGTTTATGCAAACCCACGCTGATCACCTTCCTCCTTCAGGGGCCTTCAGTAGTTAAAAACATGGGTCAAGCTTTCGAACTCTTGTTTGTCACCGTGAGAAGTGACCTTGACAAAGGGCTGTTGTGGCCACTGACGACACAGTAAATCGACACTTGACCAGC